>JAQJVL010000209.1:152500-250932 GCA_035578905.1 Stictocephala bisonia | reverse complement strand
CATATAAAAGTCATCTCGATTCACAGGAAAAACTGCACCGGTAATAATTTCTCTTTCTTTTTTAGCTTCCTCTTCACGAATTTCTCTTTTTTGTCTTTGAATATCTGCTTTAATCATTGCTTTATATTCTTGTAGTTTTTTCAATCTTCTATAATAAATCCACAGTCTAGCGGCTTTTTGAATTTGACTAGCCACTTCAAACCGTATATTAAATGTATCAGAAACAATATGATATACACCTGCCGTAATTATTTTATCATTAGCTGTACCAGTGAACAAATCAGATCTGTAAGTCTGTGTTGTTTGGTGGCAAACCATTTCTGTAGTTTTATGTTTAGATTTGAATGGAGTTTGTGTGTCTCTGTGAAATCTTAAAGAAACGTTCCCACTACGACATGGCCTTATTTTTGGTAGAGTTTGCGTGTTAGCATTGTGATATTCAATTTTGGTTAGTTTATTTCGGAAACCCCCAAGCCATTCTTTATTTGGGCACTGTGTGGCAATTTCAACAAGAACAACTCTATGGCAGTCTTTTCCCTCCCTGAGATGTACTATAATAACATCCAGAGTTGGTATGTTTTCTCGTATTTTAGTGATCAGCTCACTCTGGTCATAACATTTGGGGACAATTTGGAATGTGAATATTTCATATGGATGGGCACCAAGCTCATACAGAGTTGAATCATCTCCAATTCTTGTATTGTGTGTTTCAAGATCAAATGTGTCTTCTTCTATTTCTAACACGTCAGCTAAGTCCTTTTTTATTGTTGCAACGGTTGTTGTTATTTTGGAAGCAGTTACAATTCTTATATCGTTGAAGGCAAATCTTATATTAATCGAAAGTTGATTCATATGTTCAGTAGATGAACTACTATTAAATTTAAAATTGTTCTGAGGCTGAAGCCAAGGATTATGTGTGACAGTAAATTCTTTGCTTTGATCTCTTAGAATTATTTGTTTGTTTTTCTCTTTAAATATTTTATATTCAAGATTCTTAGGCAAAGTTTTAGAGTTATTATTACTTAGCATTTTTACATTGTTCTCACTTACTTTATTATTTATTATAAGAGATTGTTTGCTTTTAAAATCAATGTCTTGAGTCATCTTCACATTTTGTTTATCTTTCAGAAATTAGCACAGCAATTTCTGTAACATATTAACATTTCTTAGAATATATATCAGCTCTGAAAATGAGTTAGTGATCAAATACTTAAATGGTAATGCTCTTAATCCGTGTGATTCAGTTTAATCATAACACTAAATATTTAATTACAGGTTTTAAATTCAAGCCATGACTTGATTTTAAAGTTGAACATACATTTAAATTAATTAATCTTTTATTTTTATTATGCAAAAAATACTTTTGAACTTTTAACTGTTTTAATGAGGAAACTCAACAATACTTTGGTTTCGGATTAGCAAAAAGTATTTTAATTTATTATTATTCTGTAACTGGTAAGATTTATAAGCAGTTTGATTTCATAAATAGTTTGATATATTATCTATATTTATAAAAGAGGATGTTTGTATAAATATATATGTTTGTATAAAGCTATATATATATGTTTGAAGTTTATGCGCTGCCAAACCATCCAACCGATCACCATGAAACTTTAGGATGTTGTCCTGTATACTCTCGAGATGGTTTCTGTGAAGTTTGATGCAGATTCATCCACAGGGTCCCGCCCCTCGGGCTCCTAAAGATCCCATGTTATTCAAATGGAGAATCTGAATTGTTTACAAAAAAACATATGACTGTGAGGTTTAATGTAGTTTCACATGCCATAAGCAGATTGAAGTTCTCACAACAACAGTACTGTATATGTTTTGATTTATTGTAGTTCTACATTTCACCTTGAGAGTGTAGCACACACTACTTTTACTTGATCAGGTGATCTGTATTTGGTGTTAACCTTTTTTCCTCGGTAATTAAAACATGTGGTGAAACGTGAAAATAAAAAATAAATAATTATTTGTTTTGCAGTTTACTTTTTATGACATGCCTCCTAAAAAATCTAATATTGGTAGAAGAAGCAAAAATGCTCGAATTCTTTCAGCTATTAGGTTCTAAATCAAACTCAATATTATGACCGGCGAAGCGGGCGGGTACAGCTAGTTCTATATTGTAACGTTTAATTCGGGGCGTAAGCAAAATAGTTTTTGTCGCCCGATTAAGTTAGTTACATTTACATTTATCTCTAAATGTTTCCCTGGTAGGCTCAGCGACTCCAGGGCCCATTAAACAAAAATGTTCAAATTCGTTAACTAAAATCGAATTTAAATTGTTCAGTTTAAAGAATTCTAAAATTATTTAACTAGTCCGAATAAAACTATCCATCCACTCAGTCTAATGAGTTTGGAAAACAACTTCCAACTCTTCAGCCTAAGCTGCAAGACTCATCATCGTCGGTTGGACGTGGTTATTGTTATTATGAAATTACGTATTATCCCGAATCAGGAATCCCGGTCAAGGATTCAGGTCCCGACTGTCGTCGGCAAGTAATCGTATTCCGACTGTCATCGACAAGGAATTCAGGAATTCCGACGGTCGTCGGTAAGGATTCGTGAGTCCCGACAGTCGTCGGCAAGGATTCGGTGTCCCGACTGTCGTCGGCAAGGATTCAGGTCCCGACTGTCGTCGGCAAGGAATTCAGGAATCCCGACGGTCGTCGGTAAGAATTCGTGAGTCCCGACAGTCGTCGGCAAGGATTCGGTGTCCCGACTATCGTCGGCAAGGAATCGTATCCCGACTGTCATCGGAAAGGAATTCTGGTATCCCGACTATCGTTGGCAAGGAATTGGTGAACCCCACAAGGTGGGTTAATACAAGCAGGGAAGCAGATTATCTTGTACAACTATTTATACAACCCTCTAAAATCTCTAAAATAACCTATGAAACTGCCACCAAACATACACCAGTACAGCTACAAGAACATTATGCGTCCAAAGTGTGTGAAATGCCCAAGCACAAGCAGGAATGTGCATGCAGCCGCAAGCACCAATGTACATAACAATATTATTTTTCAACTTTCAAATAAATTGGATTCTTGATTAAGCTATTGCATTTCAAATTAAAGTGCAATTAACAAGTATTCAGCAAAATTAAAAGCAGAATATAATGAAAACAAAACTCTCTACTCAAGGAAATCAAAACTAAAAAAAGTATTCTTCGATTCTTCAATTTCTTGAACTTAATAACAATTGAAATACTGCAATTATTCGTTAATAGATTCTAAATTTGATTAACAAATTACTTTCCTTCAGTAATTAATTTAGTCCACTAATGCAGAAAGTACATTGGCCGATGCACAAAGACAGGAAGATCAATCGTTGATCCCTACCTTGAATTATTGTAGTGTCTCGAAGGGGGTCGATACGTATCTCCACCAAGAGAACCACTCTCATTCGCGTCTAAAACCAAACTCTCTTCCTCGTCGCCGCGCTGGACAGCCTAGAACTCCTGCCCACTCGTGCACAGACGCGGCGCCCCCCTCCTGCGGCGTAGGTCAAAACGAGACCTCGCCGCGCATGCTCGGCCAGTCAGGCCGGCGCACAACAGATCCTCGTGAATGAGCCTGTACAAATTCTCTACTTTGTCCAAACCCGTCTTATGAAACTAATCTTTTCTTCAAGTAATAAATTTCGTCAAAATAAAATAAGTGAAGACAGCAACAAAAATCCACTTAACCTTGTAATGTGTTAAAATGTACCACTTACTATTTTTTCACGTTACACTCCCCTCCTGCTTGGGAGTGAATTGAAAAAAGAAAAAAAACACCTTTTTTAAGGAACTATTCTTTTTTTTTAATTATTGTGTTCTCTTGTATGAACAACGTAATTTACGTAAAAATCTTCCTTTTTTCTAAACAAAACTAGACTGTACAGGAAGAATAGTAGGAACTTAGAAAACTTTCTTCTTAAAAAAAAAAAAAAGAATAAACTAAAACAAATGTCTTCCTTTTTTTTCTTTGGATTTATGAATATCTTTAAATCTTTTACGAGGGACACACCAGCACTTTTCCCATTTTCGTCCAATAGCTCAAAAAGATTTTTCCCAAGAGGTTTATGGATCGTAAACGGACCCTCAAACTTATAAGTCAGTTTACTGGCTACGTATTCTGCGGCCGAGGATAGGACATGTGTCTTCCGCAGTACCTTTTGCCCCAATTGTAGGTAGTTCTCGCTTCTTCGGAGGTTGTAATGTTTTGCCTGCCTCTCATAGGCTTTGGAGAGGTTGATTTTACATCTCCAATGAATTCTTAATGATCGCTGTTCGTGAATGTTTGCAAAGGACTTAGGTTGATCTGACGTTTCTACACTAATTAGTTCTTTGCATAGAGCATTTGGTGGTTTCAACTCTCGGCCAAAATTCAGCATAGCTGGAGAATATCGGGTTGAGTCATGAACCGCTGAGTTCATTGCAAATCTGAACTCATTTAGGTATAAGTCCCAATTTCGGTGATCGTTTCCTACAAATTGAGTTATCATTGTCTTAATAACTTTGTTTGATCTTTCAGTTGGGTTTGATTGCAGGCTATAGGGAGCCGTACACTGGTGTTTAATTGCCCAGTCATTAGTAAGTTTGTGAAATAATTTCGAGTATACTGAGTTCCGTTATCTGTTATCACCACTTCTGGGGCTCCGTATCTCAGCAATATCATTTCGGAGAAGGGTCGTATTACTGACTGAGCAGTTGCATTTTTCAAGCCTGCAATCTCCACCCATTTTGAAAAGTTATCCTGCATAACTAGAACAAATCGGTTCCCTTTCTTGGACCGAGGAAGCGGACCAATTATGTCTGTTGTAACGACATGCCACGGCCCTTGTGGCCTTCTAAAAAACATTTTTCCTCTAGGGCAGTGGTTCTCAACCGGTGGTACGCGTACCACCGGTGGTACGCGGGGACATTTTAGGTGGTACGCAGTCATATATTAATAATAACAATAAAAACTGTTACGATGCAACATTTCCGCGTTAAGAATACAATTCCTCCATCTGTGTTTTACATAGAATAGTGGCAGTTTGACGCTGACCTTGCCGCTACACAAACAACCCGAGTGACTCAATTCCTTCTGTCAGTTTTGTTTTGACAGTGGCATGAGCTGGTGTCACGTTCTTTTGTTACTTTCTCACCCAGTAGTTTCATTATGATGCCAATGTTAGCTGTTTTTCGATTGTGTTCCATGAAGTGAAGTTTAGGTTTAGTTTTTAGTAGTAATTCAGCATAGTTTTTAGTGGACATAATGACGCTATATTTGACTAACCCCTCCACCTCTAAGGACAGTCAAAAGAAGATTAAACCTCAGCCAAATCGTAAGTACGATGCAGCGTATTTACAGTTAGGATTTATAGTAAAACCTGGCACAGAAAATAACGATAATCCTATTCCACAATGTGTTGTATGTTCAGAAACACTTTCAAATCAGAGCATGAAGCCTTCCTTACTAAAGCGGCACCAGACTACTAAGCATCCCGATTTGGTTGACAAACCTATTGAATTTTTTCAAAGAAAATCTGAATTGAGTAAGAGAGAAAATCACTGCATGGCAAAATTTGTAAATATAGACAAAAAACTTGTCAAAGCATCGTACCTTGCCAGTTATAGAATAGCTAAAGAAGGGAAGCCTCATACAATTGGCGAAACACTTTTACTTCCGGTCGCTAAGGATATGGTCGAGGCAGTATTAGGCGAAAAGGCAGCAAAGGAAATCGAGAAAATTCCGTTGTCCAATGACACAGTAAAGAGGCGAATTGTTGAGATGTCTTCGAGTATTGAAGAACAGGTTTTACTTCAACTGCGCGAATGTAATTATTTTGCACTGCAAGTAGACGAAAGCACAGACATAGCAAATATGGCGCAGCTTCTCGTATTCATACGTTTTGATTATCAAAGTGAAGTAAAGGAAGAATTTTTATTTTGCAAACCTCTTGAATCAAACACTAAAGCTGAGGACATATTTAATGTCATAAATGAGTACATTATGAAAGCGGGAATATCATGGTCTAAATGTGTTGGTTTGTAAACTACTCTCTGCGTTATTCACCGAGAAGCTTTAGCTTCCAAGGGTATGGCTGCCAACCTTAAGTCTGTTTTAACGGATAGCGTGAAGGTAATTAATTTTATTAAGGCCAGGGCTCTTAATTCACGGCTTTTCTCTTTGATGTGTGAAGATATGGGTGCAAAATGTCAAACTCTCCTCCTACATACCGAGGTTAGATGGTTGTCACGAGGCAAGATCCTAACTCGTCAATTTGAACTGAGGTCAGAAGTCTTTAGGTTTTTAAGTGAACAAAATCATGACATGAAACACCTGTTCAATGATGATGAATGGCTATCACGATTGGCGTATTTGGCTGATATTTTTGATAGGCTTAATATCTTGAACATGGGACTTCAAGGGCCGAGTACAACAGCGTTCACTACCAACGATAAAATATCATCCTTCAAGAAAAAGTTGGTTCTGTTTTGCTCTCAAGCACAGGACAAGGATTTCTCTGCATTCCCTACTCTTGCTGCATTTTTGGAAGAAAATGATATTTCTCTGAAGCCAGAAGTGACTGATGATATCACTAGTCATACGGAAGCCCTTCAAACGAGTTTTGATAAATATTTTAATCAAGATTTTTCTAAATATGAGTGGATTAGAAATCCATTTTCAGGGAAATTTCCTAGTCACTCAAAAGAGTGTTTCATCGACCTTACAAGTGACAGCTCAATGAAAGATTCGTTTAAAGAAAAATCTTTAATAGACTTTTGGATGGGGACAAAAACTGAATACCCATCAGTGTTCAAGCAAGCAATAATCTTTTTACTTCCATTTGTAACCTCGTACTTATGTGAATCAGGCTTTTAAGAACTGCTGTACATGAAAAATAAATACAGAAACCACATTAGTGTTGAAGAGGACTTAAGAATCAAATTGAGTTCAATCGACCCAGATATAGAAAATTTGGTCAAGGACAAACAACAACAACGAGCTCATTAGGACCTGTTTAAATTTAAATGACTGTGTTCAATGAACTAATTTGAGATTGTTTTTAATGTAAGATACTTTTCATTTTGTATCTAAGTAAATTCTATGTACATACATACAGTTGTAGAATGCATTTTTATTTTCCTAAACATGACCAAATGTAAATTATATATAATTATTTATAAAAATAAAAATATATATAAATATAAGGTGGTACGTCAAAATATCTGAAAATTTCAAGTGGTACTTGGTTACTAAAAGGTTGAGAACCCCTGCTCTAGGGCTTTTCTGCTCGGGCTTTGATTTCTGACAGCTTACGCACTCTCGTACGTATTTTCGTACGTCTCGTTGCCAACCTGGCCAATAGTAGTGGTTAGCTATTTGTTTAATAGTTTTATTTATTCCCAAATGCCCAGCTATAGGAAGATCGTGGTTTTCTTTAATCGTCTTTAAACGTAATTCTTCAGGTACGCAGAACTTACTAACAGTTGTCGGATCAGTATTGAGTCCATTTTTACTTCTTATAATCCGGTAAAGTTGATTGTTTCGTATGAAATACTCTGCATATTTATCAGGGTTTTTCTGGACTTGATCGAATTTCTTCTTCCACCATGAAGACGAGGTTGTTTCTTGTTTCTTCATGTCTCTAATAATAGGTAGGTCATCATTATTTCTCTCTTTAGACGTCACAATGGCGCTATCGTAGTTAAGAGGGTGTGTGATTTCATCACTACTAGGATTCGCATCAGACTGCAGAGGAAATCGGGAGAGGGTGTCTGCGACGTAGGAATGACCCTTTTTCGGTACTGTATCTGAAATTTGTGCTGTTGGAGCTCAAGGACCCAACGCGCCAGGCGTCCAGACGGTTTCTCCAAATTCATTAACCACTTTAAAGCCTGGTGGTCGGTTATCGCTGTAAAGTTATAGCCTTCTAAATAGGGTCTAATTTTTTTTACTGCCCACACTAAGCCAAGGCACTCTTTTTCAGTGACTGTGTATTTTACTTCAGCTTGAGAAAGAAGTCGACTAGCATAGGCAATGACTTTTTCACGACCATTACTGCTCTGTGTTAAGGCAGCTCCCACTCCATTGTTCGATGCATCCACTTGTAGAGTAAATGTTTCGTTAAAATCTGGACATGCTAATATAGGTGTTGATGATAATTTTTCTTTTAAGGATTTAAAAGTTTTCTCAGCATCTTCGTTCCATGTAAACTTTGTATCCTTCTTAAGAAGTTTCGTTAGTGGTGCCGATAAAGTTGCAAAATTTGGGACAAATCGTCTGTACCATGAGGCAAGGCCCAAAAAGCTACGTACACTTCGGACATGCGTCGTAGTAGGGAACTCTTGGATAGCTTTAACCTTATCGTTATCAGTCTGGATACCATCTTTATTTACTACGTGGCCAAGATATTTTAATTCAGTCTTACCGAAATGGCACTTTTTGGCATTAAGTATGAGACCAGCTGCTCACAGATGTTCAAATACCTTTCTCAGTAAAACTAAATGTTCGTCGAACATCTTTGATACTACCACTATGTCATCTAAGTAAGCAAAGGCGTTAGGTTCAAATTCTGGTCCAATTGTGGTGTCTAGTAGCCTCTGAAAAGTGGCAGGCGCTGAATGTAAGCCAAAAGGCATTACACGAAACTGAAATAATCCTCTCCCAGGGATGGTAAAGGCCATGAGGGGTCTGCTGTCTTCTTCCAAGTTTACTTACCAGTAACCATTTTTGAGATCAAGTGTACTGATGTAGTTTGCTTCACGCAGTTTTTCTAAGATTGCATTAACTTGGGGTAGA
Organism: Stictocephala bisonia; assembly: GCA_035578905.1. Lineage (NCBI taxonomy): Eukaryota > Metazoa > Arthropoda > Insecta > Hemiptera > Membracidae > Stictocephala > Stictocephala bisonia. The sequence goes on along the minus strand of JAQJVL010000209.1, from coordinate 242,158 downwards.
GGATACGCATCTGGTATCGTAGATTCATTAACCTTTCTTAGGTCTATACAACATCTATACTTGCCCGAGGGTTTCTTTACCAGAACAACCGGGGATGACCAAGGACTATTTGACTTCTCAATCACTTTTTCTGCAAGCATCTTGTCAACTTCTTCGTCTAATATCTTTTGCATGAAAGAATTTCTGTGGTAATATCCTTATGGGTAATATCCTTATATTTCTGTGGTTGCTTTATGGGTGATATGCCTGGCTTCAATCTTATCTTGTGGGTAACTATATCAGTCACTCCTTTTACATGTTAAACTTGGGTAATTCCTTGTGGAGAAAATTCTTTAAAGTTTTCTGCTCAGTATCGGATAGTTCGCTAATACCACTAGAATCGTAGATTTCATCATTTGGCATCTTTAAATTGGTTTCCCTCCGTGTCTGACATAATTCAAAAGACATTACGCCTAGGGAAGGAATTAAATCCATGCCAATTACCATTTGTGCTGTTAGAACTGTCATGCTCAAAGCCTTAGTTTGAATACACCTATCGTTGATTATACACTGGAACTCATAAGCTTCCCTGACTTCTGCTCGAGTACCATTAGCCATGTTTACTTGCATTTTTAATGGTTTTGCTACTACACCATTGTCTCTCAGATGTGACGTAATTTCGTCTCCAATGAGGGTGGTCATTGAACTCGTGTCTAAAAGTGTTTTAAACATCATTTCCTCTATAAATACATCCAAAAAAGGTCTAGAGTCAAGATGGGGAATCCTCACACAAAAGTTACTATTATAAAATCTTATTATATCCAGCCATTCTTGCCATTCTGCGGGAGTTGTACGTTCTTTGTTGATGTTTCGAGACGCAGAGTACCCCCTTTCCTCTGGTCTCTCTTCTCGTTTCCCTGCCTGCATCTACAATGGATCGTTCTTACTCCTTCTGTCTTGCAATTGTAACAACGTATTATTTTCGGTAACTTACACTCAAAGAATCGATGTCCAATCAATATTTTCACAGTTCCAACATGTAGGACGTTTATTGACTTCAAGAGGCTTATTATAATTATATTTCAAATTTCGTGAATTTGGATGTGCAGAGTGTTTGAATGAATGAGTGTTATCCGTTACTGGGAGTCCACTCTCCCTTTTAGAAATTGAGGCTTCAATTTTAGGACGTGACATGTCTTCTACATTATCAATTACGTCTACATTGACCGATCGATGAGGGCGGTTTCTCTATGAAAATGCAGCCTCTGGAAAGAGCACTTGGGCTGGGGAGGGAGGAGGGCGATAATTTCTCTTCTCTCTTATGTAGTTCTCATAACCCTCGGCAAGTTTCATGAGTACACTAACACTCTGAAACTGATCTCTTCTAATTGTTAGTTTGTACTCGGGACTCATATTCCTATACAAACGATTTAGAAGGTCATTTTTAGAGTAGTTTCCTTGTCGACGCATAAGCATATTCAGTGCTACAACAGAATTTCGGAATGGTTCCTGCTCTCCTTGCGTTCGTCGAACTATCCCTTCATCTAAGTTCCTTCTATAATCAGGAGGAAGGAAATATTCTTCAAAGTCTTTAATAAAATCATCATAAGAATTCCAAATATCCTTATTATTACGATACTAATAATGTTTTAGTGCTTGGCCCTTAAACAGTTCTGGTAAGGTTTTTAATAAAGCTTCATGTTCGATTTCATAAGCCTCAATTAGCTCGTTTAAGCGTTCCAAAAATGACACAGGGTCTCTGGTACCATCAAATCTGAGGTTTCATTTTCTAGCTTGATTGCATATACTTCCGACTCCCGTAGGGGGTGTTGTAGCTTGCCACCCATGATCTCGTCCACGAGAAAACTCCTCAACATTCTGGATACTCATTGTTGGTTGTCCTATAGACTGAGTAGTACTTGTTTGTGTTAAAACTGTAGATATTGGCTGTGGTTTGTCTTTTTGTCGAGAGTTTTGTGCTAATGATGACAAAACTCGTTGAACGTCTCTAAATTCTATGTCAGGGGGAAGGCCAAGAATCTCTCTCACACTTTCCTGTTCAAGTTTTCCAGGAGGCAAAAACGTTTGTGGATGTGCCAATTTGGTTGCTTCCACAACAAAAGGAAATTCTTTTTCTGTCTGTTCATGTGAGAATGCTCGTCCAGCTTCATCAGAGGTTTCATTCGTTCCAAAGCCTTGTCGTAAAAAGTCTCTAAAAATCTTCCGTAGCTCATCTACTGCTCCATCAGTTTTCAGATTAAACTTTTTCATTTCCTGTTGTAATTCAGATTTATTCAGGCCATAAATCCAGCTAACACGAATATCCTGAGTAGAAGGTGCCTGAATAGAAGACGTAGTAGATTGTGGAGGTGGGATATTCAGAGGTATATCCGAAATCGTAACCTTAGATGGTACCTGTAAGACAGGTACGTTGGTTGGAGTGGTTTTGATCTCCTGAGATCTAGATATTGTCGTTTTGGCTTGACTATCAACTTTTGGTTTCTTGGGATCAGTTCCAGTAGACTCTTCATTTATATACAATGTGAAAAGGATCCTAAAACTCTTAAACCAATACTTCAAGGGGTACATCGTGTTCTAACTTGAGGGTCACTTTCTACTATGCAAAAGATTCAAGATATTTCGTTGTGTTCGCTGTCCACAATAGATTCGTGCAAGTCGAAAAGACCAAAAAATGAGTCCCTGTTCGGGCGCCAAAATGTACCGTTTGATTCGGGGCGTAAGCAAAATAGTTTTTGTCGCCCGATTAAATTAGTTACATTTACATTTATCTCTAAATGTTTCCCTGATAGGCTCAGCGACTCCAGGGCCCGTTAAACAAAAATGTTCAGATTCGTTAACTAAAATCAAATTTAAATTGTTCAGTTTAAAAAATTCTAAAATTCTTTAACTAGTCCGAATAAAACTATCCATCCACTCAGTCTAATGAGTTTGGAAAACAACTTCCAACTCTTCAGCCTAAGCCGCAAGACTCATCATCGTCGGATGGACGTGGTTATTGTTATTATGAAATTACGTATTATCCCGAATCAGGAATCCCGACGGTCGTCGGTAAGGATTCGTGAGTCCCGACAGTCGTCGGCAAGGATTCGGTGTCCCGACTGTCGTCGGCAAGGATTCAGGTCCCGACTGTCGTCGGCAAGGAATCGTATTCCGACTGTCGTCGGCAAGGAATTCAGGAATCCCGACGGTCGTCGGTAAGAATTCGTGAGTCCCGACAGTCGTCGGCAAGGATTCGGTGTCCCGACTATCGTCGGCAAGGAATCGTATTCCGACTGTCGTCGGAAAGGAATTCTGGTATCCCGACTATCGTTGGCAAGGAATTGGTGAACCCTACAAGGTGGGTTAATACAAACAGGGAAGCAGATTATCTTGTACAACTATTTATACAATCCTCTAAAATCTCTAAAATAATCTATGAAACTGCCACCAAACATACACCAGTACAGCTACAAGAACATTATGCGTCCAAAGTGTGTGAAATGCCCAAGCACAAGCAGGAATGTGCATGCAGCCGCAAACACCAACGTACATAACAATATTATTTTTCAACTTTCAAATAAATTGGATTCTTGATTAAGCTATTGCATTTCAAATTAAAGTGCAACTAACAAGTATTCAGCAAAATTTAAAGCAGAATATAATGAAAACAAAACTCTCTACTCAAGGAAATCAAAACTAAAAAAAGTATTCTTCGATCCTTCAATTTCTTGAACTTAATAACAATTGAAATACTGCAATTATTCGTTAAAAGATTCTAAATTTGATTAACAAATTACTTTCCTTCAGTAATTAATTTAGTCCACTAATGCAGAAAGTATATTGGCCGATGCACAAAGACAGGAAGATCAATCGTTGATCCCTACCTTGAATTATTGTAGTGTCTCGAAGGGGGTCGATACGTATCTCCACCAAGAGAACCACTCTCATTCGCGTCTAAAACCGAACTCTCTTCCTCGTCGCCGCGCTGGACAGCCTAGAACTCCTGCCCACTCGTGCACAGACGCGGCGCCCCCCTCCTGCGGCGTAGGTCAAAACGAGACCTCGCCGCGCGTGCTCTGCCAGTCAGGCCGGCGCACAACAGATCCTCGTGAATGAGCCTGTACAAATTCTCTACTTTGTCCAAACACGTCTCGTGAAACTAATCTTTTCTTCAAGTAATAAATTTCGTCAAAATAACGCTCACCGCCCTGACCGTCCTAATGAGGGGTAGGGACAACAACGCCTCGCCACCCTGACCGTCCTAATGAGGGGTAGGGACAACAACGCCTCATCGCCCTACCGTCCTAATGAGGGGTAGGGACAACAATGCCTCGCCGCCCTAACATCCTAATGAGGGGTAGGGATAACAACGCCTCGCCGCCCTACCGCCCTAATGAGGGGTAGGTACAACGCCTCGCCGTCCTGACTGTCCTAATGAGGGGTAGGGACAACAACGCCTCGCCACCCTACCGTCCTAATGAGGGGTAGGACAACAACGCCTCGCCGCCCTACCGTCCTAATGAGGAGTAGGGACAACAACGCCTCACCACCCTAATGAGGGGTAGGGACAACAACGCCTCACCGCCCTGACCGTCCTAATGATGGGTAGTGACAACAACGCCTAGCCGCCCTACCGTCCAATGAGGGGTAGGGACAACAAAGCATCGTCGCCCTACCGTCCTAATGAGGGGTAGGGATAACAACGCCTCGGCGCCCTGACCGTCCTAATCCCTCAGCTGCCACCAGCTTTTGCGCCAACAATAACAACATTAGAAAATACATAGAAACGCAAATTAATCTAAAAGTCAAAATGTTATGGTAAATTATGGTAGTATTTTAAATATTTTAGAAGTTTGTTAAATCACCTTAAAAATTCATAAAACAAAAAAGTGGTCACTTTACCTGCCCTAACCCTACCAGAGTTTGGTGCATGTGTAATATTAGTAGTCTCTTTCCCAGAGCAAACAGTACTAGAATATTTACAGAAAACAAGTGAAAATTTCTAAGTTCAGTCAGCATGAAAACCTAAATTTATACATTTTCAGTGCCCTTTTTCTAGCCTAACTATATTAGCGATTTGCATTTTTTTTCTTTCAATGATTTTACATTGATACTTCCCATATGAACTATTTATGAAGCAAACACCTTTTTCAACATTTAAACACAAAAACCGTTCACATGAAGTTGCTAGTTTCAAACTGTCCACTGAAAATCTTCTTTTCATTTCTGCTACAAAATGTCTAGAACTGGGCAGTTAAAACTTGTTCGGAAGTTAGTTTTAGCTGTTGCTCTCACCTTTTTTCCATCGGCATCAGCATTGCGGACAGTGTCTGAAGGTCTGTGCCCAACTGGTGTAATAACAACATAGCTGTCAAGTCTACCTCCGCCGTTTGCTGCTTTCCCATAAGGTCATACCAGTGGATCTACTTTCATCACTATCTGTCAGGAATGGGTTGCAGTTTTCCAAATTTGGTCCTGCTTCTCCTCATTCTTCCAACCTTCCAGAATTTTAATCGCACCTTGTAAAACCTTCTCCACCAAGTAAACTGGGCACTTCAAGTAACCCTCTTACTTCCTCCAAAACTCAGTGTTTAAATTGTTAAATCACAAATGATTATTATATAAGTAATGAAAAATAATTTAACCTTAATGACTCGCTTAGCTAGTGTAGGAAACCAGGACCTGGAATAACTATTGACACTGGTGAAAGTACAACTACAACACACATTTATTATTACAGTATATCATCTTGACAATCCCTTCCAAAATATTACAATTATCTTATCCTATTTACACTATACACCTCCTTCAATATACCCTTCTCATTCAATAATAGACAATGCCAATTATACGGTTATAAATCTTGAATAAAATTACTATTAACATTGGCCTCAATATTCAGCCCGGTGAATCAATAATTTCAAGAATATTATTTACAACAAGCGACAGCAATTCTCATACAATTAAAACACAATCCTCTAAATAACTCCATGAACGTCACATTAAGAATCAACTAAATAAGTATTATATGTGCAAACCGTCTACACTAAGGTGAAAATTATATATCCAATAACAAGTTATACTCAAGAATAATCAATCAATTATTTCTAATCAGAATTAACAATCAAACAATAATATATCAACCTTACTAACTATGACAACCTAATCAATTTACCGTACGATTTTAGTTACATTATTTTACAAATATTTTCAAGAGATAAGCCAATATTGAAATGGCTCTAGTTGCTATACTTTTTCTTCCCAAGAATTATCCAATATTTATGGTTTATATATTCAACGCAATATTTCTCATTTACTATATATCTATGTAAACTCAAAACAACCATTTATACGGACAATGATCAATTACATGGATTTACGTATTTATATATTCACAATTTAAATTAACAATCTCAACACATTAACTTATACCAGACGCAATTCCCTCAAACTGTGAATTATATTTTATTATTAAATTACAAAATTATCATTGGCTTCTTATATGAGTAATTTACTGCCTGTCGGCTTACGCTTTGGTGTAGGTAAAACGTAATTGAACGCCCTTACAAAAGTTCTTTTCACCTACAACTTTATATGTTGCTCCCCTTAAACCCTGGAGGTGTTAAACAAATATTAACATACCCCTGGACTCGTCTTCTGCAGGTATGGGGTGTCCACGGGCCGTTGTGGATTCGGCGTCAGCTTGTCCCTCAGGGTCAGGTGGGCTGGTTGGATCTGGAGTTGCTTGTAGTCCCTTGGGGGTGAGTGGAGTCGCTTGCAGTCCCTTGGGGGTGGGTGGAGTCGCTTGCAGTACCTTGAGGAGGCTTCTCTGGTCCTCCGGATAGGCTGCAACTCCGGTCGTCCCTCAGGTTCAGGTTGGCCGCTCGTGAAGTCCTCCGTGGGTTGATATCGCAAAGGGTTGGACCGTGGCTCCAAGTCCTCCTCCTAGCTCGTCCCGTGTTTGTTCTGCAGGGCGGGTTGACGAAGTCTAGATAGTTGGACCTCTCGGTGCTGATCCTCCCTATTGGTCTATTTCCCGAAGTCCTATCACTTGCCGAACTCTCCTCAGACTCCCCTTAATTTTCCAACTCTCTCCTTAGTATCTAATTCCCCCTGCCACTCACTGGACACGCCTATACTTTCGAAAGAACCAATTATTATCAGTGGTCCTATTACGGATCACCCTATAGGCCCGTTTTCGTGATGGGCGGGACCTTCCGAGCTTCTGCTGAATCTCCGCCGCATCAGCGTTCATCGGCCTAATTTTGTGAGTCTATAATTTTATTAGTCTGGTCATCCTGTGTACAGTGCTGACTCTGCTTCCTTGACATCCAATCCCTTGCTTTCTGAGTTAACACTCTCCGGATGTCCTACTCAAATTTTACCAACTCCACTTCCTGTACCGTATTTCCTGTTGTACCAAAACCTCTGTCTCATTTTTAATGTTAATATTTATTTTTATTTTATTATTATTATTATTATTAATTATGAGGGAATCTTATGCAAACGTGTATCTTATCAATACCACTGTATGGGTATGGGCGGGCGGGTGGGTCAATACCACTATATGTGTATGGGTGGGCGGGTGGGTCAATAACACTGTACGTATATGGGTGGGCGGGTGGGTCAATACCACTGTACGTGTTTTGGTGGGCGGATGGATCAATACCACTGTACGTGTATGTGTATGGGTGGGCGGGTGGGTTAGGTTAGGTTACTCTTAAGCGTGTGCTGGAGAGAGACAGAAAGAGGGAGACCGCTGGCGCTACCTATGAAAACCGAACACTAACTAATTTCTCCCATCAGTAAAACCGGCTTCACGGGACCTATATGAGCAGGGTTTCTATGGTAAATCGTCAGAAAGTGCTTAGACAATATTCTGTCTTACGGCTCCTTGGACAATTTTATCCAATTTTATAAAATAAGTGGATTCCCCACCCGCCCTACAACCTTTAATAGATAACGAGCAAGAGACAATGCCGTTTCCTTTTTTCTGCAAAGGCTTGCTTAATACTTTTAAGTAGGTAAGGCTTAAAGAGAAAATGATAAATGGAGAAATGAATTCTATGGACAAAATTGAATCAAGTGTTTGTTTTTGATGACCTTGTAAACCTCAACTCAGCAGCAAAAATATTCAAAACCTGTATTATAGGTTTAGAAAGGTCTTCCACAACCGAGTAGTAGCTCTGCAAAACCATCTTGTATTAGATTGTTTGATAATAGATCCAATGTGATACCTATTTGAGAAATAAACTTTTTATTTTCAAACAAAATTTATAAGATTAATTATTATGAAAGAAAGCGTGCTTATTTATCCATACAACAATTACTACCCAAAAAATCTGGGGGTGCGGCGCACCCCCGTATAAATCCACCCAAGGCGAAATAGTAGTGATGTGAAGAATTTTAAAACTAGGATCTTTATCATATTATAAATCTAAAATAAAATGTAAAGCTTACAAATTTGTTAGCTTTAAATATTCTAAAAGTCAAAGTAATTATTTTAGTGATTATTTGCTTTTTAACGTCTTCATTTATTCTAAGTTACTGTCCAGGTGAAATAGGACAAGGCCCAACCACCCTAAGTTTTAAGAAGTTTTTTTGATTTGATCACCTTTACAAAAAAATGCCTGGCGATTTAAGATCATATAATTTGTATTATGATAGTTCATTAATTATGAGATGAAATGTAACCAACATTGTTTTGTTGTGAAAAATCCTCTCTTCATGTTAGGCCATTTTTAAACACGATTTTGTACATAGGAGTAAAAATAAACTCAGAACTTTATACAGCAGAATAATATTTATTTACAAGAAAGAAGAAAATTGCTGAATACTGTATAATACAAAAAAACTTACTTCAAAAGTAAACGTCGATGCTTCTTTACAACTTCATTGATGACGATCTCGGGGTCCACTTGCACTTCTTTGTGAATAAACGGATGAGCAAGACCGTTCAGCCTGTCGGTACTGGTCGTGTTTCTTAGATAGTTTTTAGAAAAGTTGAAAACGATCTCTCTGCGATTGCTGTTGTCACTGGAAGTACACAACAATTATTCAACATTGTGTGTGTACAGAGAAAACAAATTTTCTCATACTTTTCCAAAGAAGATATAAAATCTCTCGATAAATCTTCTTCTTTCAAGTCTAGGAAATTTCGTCTCCACATCTTTAATTCATCAAGAAAGGAACAATTTGTTTGAAAATTTGGCCATTTTTCATGAAAACATCAATGGCTGCTGCCAAGTCTTCATTTAAAGATTTTACAATATGTTTTGGCAACAATATTTAAAGGGTTTTTCAATATGCATTTATGTTTTAAAAACCTGTCTTCAAGTTCGAATAACACATAATCGATAAATGGGTAAAACACACTGATTTTGGTAAAATAGCCAAAAAATGGGTAAAAATACGGATGTATGGCAACCCTACAAATATTCACAAATTTTCAATGCCACTGGCACTTTCATCAGGTGAATAGAGACTGACAGGGCCGGATTTCCCGGAAGGTGGAATTTTGATCCGTGGAGTCAGGCAGAGACCGTCATAAATATTCCTACTAATCCATTTGCCGTTCAGGTGGCGTTTTGATCCGCGAAAGACAAAAGTGAAAGTGGAAGGGGTGACGAAAGTGAGGGATAAGGAGGGACAAGAGGGATTTTGGAGTGATTGGCAAAAAATACAGTTGCATGTTACCTCGTAGACAAACGATCACTTTTGGAGCAGCCTCCGTAGCACAACTTGTTACAATGAACAGTTCAGAGTGCAGACTGAATGAATCAAGGGACAGGGTTGAACAGCGCAAGTGGTCAAGATATTCCTAAGCGGATTATTTCTTGGCACCCGGGGCTATGGTCGAAGTGCGCAGGTAGACCCTACTGGCTACCTGAGTTGGGTCTTGACCGTCTCTGGGTGGATTGGAAGCAATGAATACACATTGTGTATTCATTGTTAGAAGTCACCCTCAAGCCGTTCACTATTTTATAAATAACAATTGTGCCGAAATACAGTCCCTACTTAATTCTACAAGATACCGTTTGTAAGAACACTTTCTTACTAATGGATTTCGTTCTTCAGAGAGTTCCATGTTTTAGGCGGAATACACAATGACGCTTTCCACGTGGAAAGACAAAGATGGTGACAAAGGTTCTTAGTTCCATGAATGTACTCCTGCCGGCCTAATACCATCTGGTTAAATTAGCTTCTAACAAATATATTTATTTGTTATGTTGTGATGACATTTGCTTGATATTTAGTCACATTATTTAGGAAGATGTGATCACTCTTAATATTCTTAGGTATACCGTAATTTTAAAAAAAATTAATATGTACGTAGGCCTAAAACTTGTGCTTTATTTACTGTTTTTATTCATATTATATACTAACAATTATAATAAAAAGAATTTTACTGTACAACACTTTAGTTGTCATATTCTCCTGATAATATAGATGTTGAAAAATAACATGGTACCGGTAACGTAGAGAGTGAAATATTACACGATTTTCGGCAACGAGATTGAAGAATTGAATGTTGTTTTGTTTTATATTTTTTACTTTTTTTAATGATTCGGCCACTATTTATGAAATCATCATTTCAGTAGATATTATCTTATCTCCATTTTTGAACCATAGCAAAATGTAACAATGTGAAGTCTAGAATAAAATATATGAGACGTAGTAATTTGAACGTTTAGTGAAATTGTAATTTTTTAAATTTCATTTAACAATTAAAATATAACAATTAAAAATAGTTTAAATCAATTCATTATAGTGTGCATTTTTGAATTTATATGTATACAACATTAATAATGCGAAGTGTCCGGACACCCTGATTGTATGCAAATAAATACAGTGTACCATAATAATAATATCTTTATTGTAGGTTCAATACAGTAAATGAATACAATACAATAAAACCTTCATTCAATAAAAAGAAATATTTTAAACATAGAACATATAATATTTCCATTTCAATTAAAACTCATAGAAACTTTATGCGTATCAGATTACAATCTTTACTAATACAATCAAATTAGTAATATTTGTCTTTTTTGTCCTTTAATTTTTTATATAACAAATAAAGCTGTTATTTACGTAATTATAATCACATAATATTCACCACCCAGCGCATGGATAAATTAATATAACCTATGAATGGAATAGCCTAATTTTAACACTGTATTTGAATTTTCATTTGTTGATTTTCTTGTAAAGTTTTTTTATGCGTGCGTTAAAGATAGTCTGGCCACAATTGTCATATGTAGCGTTTAATACATAGTATAAAAGAGCCATAAGAATCAGAGTTTTCAAGTTATAAAATGTTCATTGTAAGATCTAGCTTTTACGGCACATTATTACTTTCACTTTACGGTTTCACCATACGATACGATTTGTAGGTTAGGCCTCCGCCTACCTGCTGTAAACAAAGCTGCGCTGTTCGGCACTACCTTAACCACCTGCGCACCTGGACCTGGGGTAGTTCTTGAATTCTGAGAAGAGCCATGCGCATTTCGACCGCACCAGAAGCAAGGAATCCCTGCATACCACATTCTTTTACGCGTACCGTATATTACTCATTTGGTGGTTCATCAACTCATTTTCCATTTCCAAAGGAGAATACTTGCTTGAGAATCTGCAGAGGCTGGAATCCATATTGAATTTATTCCCATAGCAGCAATATAAACATTTAAATCAAATAGTTTGATTGTTTATCATCCAAACTTTGTGAATTTGTATAAACATTTTAAACGTAACAAGAACACAGTACATGTTACGAGTAACGCACCTGTGAGCTCCGACCTAATCTGAACATTGACACCTCGTTGGTCCTTAGTCATTATGAGTAACGCACCTGTGAGCTCCGACCTAATCTGAACATTGACACCTCGTGGATCCTTAGTCCTTATGAGTAATGCACCTGTGAGCTCACACATAATCTGAACATTGACACCTCGTGGATTCTTGGTCCTCACGAGTAATGCACCTGTGAGCTCCGACCTAATCTGAACATTGACACCTCGTGGATCCTTAGTCCTTATGAGTAATGCACCTGTGAGCTCCCACATAATCTGAACATTGACACCTCGTGGATCCTTAGTCCTTACGAGTAATGCACCTGTGAGCTCCGACCTAATCTGAACATTGACACCTCGTGGATCCTTAGTCCTCACGGGTAATGCACCTGTGAGCTCACACATAATCTGAACATTGACACCTCGTGGATTCTTGGTCCTCACGAGTAATGCACCTGTGAGCTCCGACCTAATCTGAACATTGACATCTCGTGGATCCTTGGTCCTCACGAGTAATGCACCTGTGAGCTCCGACCTAATCTGAACATTGACATCTCGTGGATCCTTAGTCCTCACGAGTAATGCACCTGTGAGCTCCGACCTAATCTGAACATTGACACCTCGTGGATTCTTGGTCCTCACGAGTAATGCACCTGTGAGCTCCGACCTAATCTGAACATTGACACCTCGTGGATTATTGGTCCTCACGAGTAATGCACCTGTGAGCTCCGACCTAATCTGAACATTGACACCTCGTGGATTCTTGGTCCTCACGAGTAATGCACCTGTGAGCTCCGACCTAATCTGAACATTGACACCTCGTGGATTTTTGGTCCTCATGAGTAATGCACCAGTGAGCTCCGACCTAATCTGAACATTGACATCTCGTGGATCCTTGGTCCTCACGAGTAATGCACCTGTGAGCTCCGACCTAATCTGAACATTGACATTTCGTGGATCCTTAGTCCTCACGAGTAATGCACCTGTGAGCTCCGACCTAATCTGAACATTGACATCTCGTGGATCCTTGGTCCTCACGAGTAATGCACCTGTGAGCTCCGACCTAATCTGAACATTGACACCTCGTGGATCCTTAGTCCTTACGAGTAATGCACCTGTGAGCTCCGACCTAATCTGAACATTGACACCTCATGGATCCTTGGTCCTCACGAGTAATGCACCTGTGAGCTCCGACCTAATCTGAACATTGACATCTCGTGGATCCTTAGTCCTTATGAGTAATGCACCTGTGAGCTCCGACCTAATCTGAACATTGACATCTCGTGGATCCTTGGTCCTCACGAGTAATGCACCTGTGAGCTCCAACCTAATCTGAACATTGACACCTCGTGGATTCTTGGTCTTCACGAGTAATGCACCTGTGAGCTCCGACCTAACCTGAACCAATGTTCATATTGTAAGGACACCTCGTGGTATTTCTAAATGTTACACCGGGGACCTTATGGTATTTTTAAAAGCTATAAGGTATTTCTTATAAATTTAAAAATATGCTTTTGAAAGCTATATTTTTAATATATATCGTAGTTCGTCTGAAAAAGAGTGAAATTAAAATGTGTTAATTTAAAACTTTATAATTTTTTTCCACTTCTTTGTTCCATTTTGTTTGGCTACATAACATACATAAGAAAGTTTGCCTTTATCGTAATTATTTACTTGGTTGTAAATATGGGTATATAACAATTAAACAACCATTAACTTTAAACATAAAACTGCTGCTCTAGATCGAGGAAGTGACAAAAATATATTAAGATTGTTATATTTATTCTAAAGTAAGAGAAACAAATTACACATTTATTACGTTAGTTCGAATATATATAATCATAGAAATTAACTTATATAAATGTCCTTTAAAAAATATATACATAAGCATGAAACAAGAAATTCGAATCAACTGAAAATTATACAATGTAAATACTCAATAACACAAAAATTTTGAATTTATGGCCATTATTATTATATTAGGCCTAACGGGAGTCAAATTATAATATAAAAATATGGCATTTAAGCCATAGTTTATGTATTATTGTAACTAATATAATACAACAACGAAATTAATTCAATGAAACTCAAAATATCATGAAGTAGGTTAGTATAATTCACTTTTATTGAATGATATTTAATTTGGTCCGTTTATTTTTTTACACCTTTAATGTACTTATATAATTATTTATATTATATATTAAACAGACGGTAGGCGTCCGTTTACTTAAACGTTACACCTATTTCATCCCCGTTAGTGGATTAATTTTAATGTTGATTTTTACAGTTATAAAATTGCTATCTGTCATTTAGTTATAATTTGGATTTTTAACTAGGCCTAACTTATATAGATTTATTAGAAAGATTATTATGTTTACTTTCTAAATTTAATTGCAATGCAACGTAGATTGTTTAAAAAATAAAGATTATAAGGGTGATTATCATTATTATTAAATAATGTACAGTAGTTGTTAGATTAAAAATTCCATATTAATTCAAAGCGTTTCATAGACAATAATGAAATTAGTAACAAAATCACACTGGAAGTAATCACGATCTGTTTTAGACATCTAGCAACTGTATAAGAGTCAATACGATTGCAGAGTCAGTATAGCCTACCTAATACAAATATATCTGTCTTTGTTAGGTAAAATGTTTCTGCCGAGTGACCGACATGCAACTACCTGATTGTTCATCGGAGTCCCCATCTTTTTCCCCAAATTCCCCATTCTCCCTGTTCCCCAGTCTTATTTATCCTTCGCGGATCAAAACGCCGTCCAGAGGAGTAACCAACTAGGTTGATATTTTTATGATGGTCTGTGCCTGACCTCACGGATCAAAACTCCTATACCCCGATTTCCCAATAGGCCCGGGCCTATGGGCGCAAACTCCCAGGGTGCCCACGGCTTTAAAAAGAGAAAAAAATAATTTTAAAATAGCTAGAAATAAAAATAAATGGCATAAATTAACATATTTTTTAATTCATTTAAAAAATCAAGCTAATAAATAGTTCTGATTATGAAGTTCATTTGAACAAATTATATATTGGTAAAATTAAACTATTTTTCAACATTATGCATCAACTTCGTTACAACATTGATCTCAAACACGAGGGAACTGGCTGTAGGGAATATGAGGCTAATTAGGGCTCTTCTAGTATTCGGAAATGTTGAAACTCCACTTGTCGTCGAGCAGTACGCATCGCAATGCCAGCCCTATGCAACTGCCATGTTCTTCGGATAGAGGAGGGTGACCAGTAGTAACGCCAAATAACTACAGATTTATCCGTTATTCCTCGTGGCTGTTCTCATTCTCTCCATGCTACTGTACATGGAGTAATACATAACCTCAACATAACCTCAAATTCCTCCGCGGAACGGTAAGTTTATCGTTCATCTCTGAATATTAAATATCAATATAAATGACGTTTTTCCGGCTTTCCCTTAAATTTTGCAATATGTAGTATAAAATCATAAAAAAAATCTTTGACTAATAATGGTTTTCTTTTCTGTGGAGTGGTGAATACGTTATCGAAATACTTAATGTAAGCTGTGTTTCTGAGATTAAACCTATTTTATAATGCATTACAGAGTTTTTTTATTTATTTTCCCAAATTACTAAATTGAACAAAACTAAAGTTATTAACCAATTTTTTAAATACATTAACGGTATTTTGTTAAGCACAGAACCAAGTAAATTCCTCAAAAAACTTCCAATGATAAAATGCCATCGTGGAGTGGTGTTTGAGCAATTAACATACATGCCTGATAAAAATTTTGTATAAAGGTTTTTAGGAGAGTAATTTTAACCAGACGAGAGGGTGGTTAAAATCCGGCCCTGGTCAAACTGACTCAATTTGTGTAATGAGAATTATCTTTATCCTTGTGTGCTTTCTACTGAAGGGTGATAGTAGAATTATCTCCTTAGTTATGTTTTCTCATACTTCCCAGCTTCTCCCTCATAGGATGTCCTCTCCATTCAAATTAAGCCTGTGTCTAGCCGTACACCATAGTATTTTCTCGTAAAGTACAGTAGATAGTCTCGCACTTCGTGGGGTTGACCTTGGTCCTACATTTTTGTAGCCACAGAGCAAGGAAGTTGGGCTGTCGCTGACAGACAAAGGACTGACGGATGGTCTCCAAAGAGACTTGGAACATTGCATCATTTGCATAAAGAGAGATAGAGTCATTCGGGAGATAATGACATGTCATTGGTGTAAAACAGATAAAAAAAGAAGCAAATAACCCTGTGGTGTATGAGCAACTACTGAACTTAGAGAAGACATCTTTATTTGTGGGTTGAATAATATATTTCAGATAAAGTTTAACCCTTTGTGGTCCGTAGACAAACTAATTCTGACATTAATGAACTGCCATGAACAAATGCACCCAACAAGAAGTTACTATGATTTTCACTAGAGCTGGAGCTGTCATGATCGGTACTAGTAGCAAAAACAAGAACTGCATCCTGTAAATTGCAGTACAAGATAAAATTCTTTTGCAGAGTTCTATACTTTTGGTTCCATAGCGTTAGTACTGTTTTTCACAGGTGAAAAATTATACTATCAATTATATTATCACAGGTGCCTGTCAGGCACGTGATAATAGAAAGGTGGTGCGGCAAAATGACAGGATAACTTTTGGAGGGTACTAATGTAATATTGACTGCGTAGTCTAAAGCATCAGTTAGTGCACCTGTTTTACTTGTTTATAGTTTGAAATCAAATTTGGCCTTGTTTTAGTGAAAAAATAAATAGAGTACAAAAGATTAATAGTAAGATTTAATTTTGTAAAACATAAACCCTGGATTAGTTACGATATTTGTAAACATATACATGAGTAATATACAATGTGTTAAAAAAACATCAACAAACAACTAAACATTTAATATTGAAAGTAATAATTTTATGAGAACTATAAACAAACTACTGTCAGATACAACAATCAATCATTTGAAAACTTAAAAAAATAATAAAAAACTAAATAGATATGGCATACCAACCAACTACCAAACTTGAAGTAAATAGTAGTATAATTGAACATTTTAAAGAATATAAAATGAGTTTCATTTATTTTCTAACAATAACAGAAAGAATAATAGAAATAAGTATAATGATTCAAAAACGTTTCCACAATAAACGTTATCATTTTACATACCACTCTGACTTCATACTGGCCTAATATTGACATTGCTAAGGGGTTTGGCACATCCTCAGTAATTTTGTAAATATCAAAATCATCATGACTCTACCTCGAATTATATGAGTTTGGTTTTGAACACTCGGAATGATAAGACTGGACAAGCTAGTTCCAGGCTATAAGTTTCAGCGTTCATCAGATTCATTTAAAAAATGTAAATATATATTCAATTTATGTATATTTATTTATACATGTATAAAAAATACTCAAAACATGTTATACACTGTTATACGGTGAAGACAAATCATTACAATACTACTGTATATGTATTTGGTTATTTTCGTATCTTTTATAAGTTATTTTTTCAAAAACCCCTTGTAAAAGGAAAACAATTGGCTTCTACCAAAGCATTTTTAACTGTCACTAAGAGGATTAAATAAGTATTTAAAGATATATTCAAAGCGTGTGGTTTGTGCTATTAAGTAGTCTTACAAATAATACTTAACTAAGATGTAAGCTTTAGGGTAATACCATGATACAACAAGTCAAATTGTATCCCTCTTTTACTATCTGTAATATCTAGAGTAGAAAAACAATAAATTTGTAATTAATTGACAATAGTCTAGCAAACCTAATTTACAATGAAAGTATTGACCCAAAAACTTATTTCATATGCCTTAATTCAAATAATATTTACTAATTTCACTAGTCATTGGTCTTAAACAATTAATTATAGATCTACAAAACCTAATCCATGTTTATTCTTAGATTCAACTATCCAAATAACAAGCACTGGGAGTCAAACCAAAACAAGCATTTAGTTATTTGTACAAATAAAAATTTACCTTATTGCATATCACTTAAACGGTTCAGACTTCAGTGAAAAATAACGGAACGTATATACTGTAGTTCTAAATAATATTTGTGTTTTTAAAAAAAATACTTGTTTGGACAATAGGATATATCTTGTAACAACAGAATGCTTTTTATTAATTGTTACAGATGTGAAGTTGTTTATAAAATCATCTAAAAATTAAAACATATGTCACTTTTAATTAAATAAATACAAGTATTCTAAGGCACTAGGCCAATGGTTTTAGTAAAAAGGGAGGGGAGAGCAACACACTGATAAAGTGGGAAGCTAGAGACAGACAGAAACAAACACATAAAGAACAGAAAGTTAGTGAAATATTTCATGTCTAAAATTTACTTATTTTGGGCCACAATGGGTTGTTACTTAAACAGTTTTCTATTATGGCACAAACTGTAACTGTCTATGACAGTGACCTTAAAATATTTCACAAATGTTTTGTCATATGTGTAGGCCTAGTGTTTGTGTCAGTCCTAAGATTACATTGTATTAGATATGCTGCACTCCTCCTCTCCTATTGTTCATTAAATAAATATACATATACTTTTATTCATTAAGAATAACATACTCCCCTGATTATGGTTGCCAAATAAACAAAGAATACTTAATACAATTGGTTTTAAAAACATCAAAATTAAAATACTATATCTATTGTATTTATGTAGAGTATAAATTATGTTCTAAAATGGTGACTGAGTCTTTAAAACGCTTGATGTGATTTGCAGAGCTAAATTTGATTAAAGTCCAAAATTTTTATATAAATGTATAAAAAAATCTATAGGACACCCCTTCACGCTTTGCGTGCTAACCCGGTCGCTCGGCCTCCACACTCGGCATGCAACTTGTCACAAAAAAGTTGTGGTTCAACTGTCAATTATAAAATCATAGGATGTACATTTATTTTACCTCACTCGTTGCACTTAAATTAAAGCCTATTTGCAGTTTAGAAAATTAACACCCAATGTTATTACTAAGAAAAAGAAAGATTTATAACCTTCTCAATATTAATATTATAAACATATTTATTTACATTGCAACAGCTGGAAAAATGTTGTAAACATCATTATTTACATTTGAACATCTCTTACATTTTTACTCATTTAAATCTCTCTCCATGTTATTCTTATAGTTAAAAAACTGTCTTTGAGGGCTTCATATATTCTTGAGGGTGAAAATATTGAAGAAATGAGACAATATTGCGCAACTACGAACAGAGGCCAATCTTTAGGCACTTCAACTTTTTAAATTGGTCAAGAAATATGGGACAAAATGTGTTGACAAAAACAGCTTCACATATTATATAGTATAAGGATTGTGGGATTGTTCCTCTAACACCAATCATCAGTCCAATCACGTTGATGTTATTCAAGTTATATTTTGTTTTATAACATTCAACAGTGAATTTTAATTTTTTTTTTTACTTATTTCATATGATTGATTATTTTTTTTCTTTTTCGAAGTTGTAGGGTCTATTATTCCGTATACAGTATACCAGGATGGAGTAAGAAATCAGATAACCTTCACAAAGAGCTTAATCCACAGAAAACTCCAACACAGCTAATCTGCTGCTGCACTCGACAGTGCCTGGAGAGAAAAATGGGTTAAAACTGTTGAAAATATAAACTTTACCCACAACAGTAGAAAAGCGTGGTCACTTTTAAGGAAACTCTCTACTGGTAAATCTCCAAATCAAAGAGAAGTGCTCCACCCGAAGGCTTCTTATATAGCTAAATGGATAGTCAACAGGTTATCAAATTCAGTCTGCCTTCCTTCTTTGATAAGCAGGCTGACTATTCTTGATTTCTAGGTTTCGTGTGCTTTACAAGCTGAATGAAATTAGAAAGAGCTGGTTTGCACCCCTGGAGGTCTCCAGAAATTTCATTGAAGAAGAGTTAGGCCGATTTCTGCTATACCAGCAAGGAAAGCAGCCGTTCTTGACCGTATATTTCTGAAATTGCTTATGCATGCTGGTAGCAAAGTGAAACAATGTCATTTACAGCTCTTGCGCTGTTTTACGAGGGATTATCTAGCCTAAATAGAATCAGTGAGGCAGGTTTTAAATGACTTGATAGAATGGATTTAGCTTTGTGACAGAATATCACTTGTTATTTATTTATTTAATAATATCTAATTACTTTTGGAGTTTTTTCCAAATATTAAACACAGCTTTTATATAATTTTAAGTTAATAAACTCCTATTTTGTACTTTCATTTTTAGTTATATCAATTCGTCTAGTTCCATGGTCATTGGCCAATCCATGAACTTCTTCATATACTTATAATTTTAAATTTCAAATTAGTTGAGCAATAATTGATCTAATATTGTGATGTTGAAAGTTTTTAAGAGACCCTTCAAATGGGCAAGAGTGTCATACTCAATGCTACAACGGCAGTGGTTACTGTCCTGGGATCTGCCTGGTGCGTTCTACTGCAATGATATTCGTGGTCATTTTGATTGCTCCAAGCCATTCATCACAGATAACATTACCTCTTATCTTAATTCATTTGTTTTGTGGAGAATGTTCCATGCATATTTCTACTCCTTTTCCTTTATGGCTAAGCTTGCAAAAATATTTATATTCATGAATACGGAGGCTTTCCATAATCCTTTTAAAATCATCTTCATATGAAATTTATATCTTTATAAATTGTTCAAGATTGACTTATACATTTGCTAAGCAGTATTTAATTTCAGATTTTAAGTCACTTGTTTTTAAAATATAAAAGTTATTGTTGATTTGCAAACACTGTCAAAAGTTTATGGATTGTAAGATATCTCCCATTTCACCCAAAATAATCCCAGGCCTCTATATTTACAGCTTGTGTACAGCAAATTATCAGGAACGTAGTTGTAGAATTATAATTTGGTACTTGTAGAATTGTTTTTACTGTACTTTTAATCATTTGGTCTGCATAGATTATTAATGACTTAGGAATTTTTGTTGGTGAATTAGTTTGAAATGGATGTATGAGAGTTGGACAAATAGATGAAGACAGGATGTATAACTTTTGATCGGATGTTTGTAATGAAGATGATATAAACATATCAAGTTGTTATTTCAAATTTTTCATTGTATCTTTTGGATTATATATGTTTTTATTATTGAATGAGACTACAAGATGATTTATTAGTTTGTTAACTTTTTAATTAAGTGTTTATTTCTCCATTGTCAAATAGATCAGTGGGATTTTATAGATATACTTTTTTGTGTTTATTTGTAGACCAACTACAGTAGTCTGAATATTTCAACAAACAATCTTGTTAGAGTAATGGCAGCGTTTCGTGACTTTCCATTTATTACAGTATAGTCAGAGAATCCAAGGACAGTAAGATTGGGGAGTTAAGGAACTAGACAATAACCTGAGTTATTAGATATATCATTGTTACTTGGTTCTTCTGATATTTGGTCAGTTACTAAATTGTATAGTGCTGGAGACAAGGGCAAACCTTGCAAAACTCCACAGTTAATTGCAACAGGTTGAGTTCTCCTTTTTTTATTTATCTAATTTGGGTTGTGTTATTCTTTTGTAATTTAATTATTCGACTTCTTAATTTAGGACCTAACGGGCATGATTCATTCTCTACATATTTATGACCAATATTATCAAACGCTTTTTGTAAATCACAGAATATAATTTTTATATCAGATTTACTTAGTTTTACGATTTTAGAGCAGAATTCAGCAATGACTACTTGATTGAAGTAGGCTACCCGGTGAATTGGTAAATCCACGTTGATTCACAGTCAAATGTGTAGATTCTCTTAACTTTTTGTCCAGAACACGTAATATAAAAGCTCTTCTTAATACAGAGCATATTGTAATTTGTATCCAATTAATTAAATCATTTTTATCACCTCCTATGTATGATTAAAATGCTATGAATTTCATCTGGTCCTAGAGCTTTGTCAATAGAGATCCGTTGTATGGCATTTGTTTTACTTCTTTAGAAATGTTTTATTTTAAATCGGTATCAGTCAGTAAAATATCATGTTGTATTTATATTTTCATATTCAAAGTTATTGTTCAAGCCGAAAATTGGGATGACAAATTATTGAATACTTCTTCAAGGTCAGTATTTCAAAGTTCTTTGTTATTGATTAATAAAAGAACCAATGAATTTTTCCTCTGATTATAGTACCGAAATTGTTCTCTTCTTTTCTCTCTAATTATTTTCAAAGTAAAAAACAGCTTTGTTGATGTAATACATTTACATGTATTCATTAGTAGGCTAAGCGTACTTTGAATGAAGTCACATAAAATCTAAATTGCTAATACGGTACCGTACATACAACTATCAATAGGCCTACCATTAAAGCACAGATAACTAAGTTTTGAAAACATGGATACATACCGTCTTCTTCTCTAGGTACCGTATCGCTTAAAATACTCATTTAGGGAATACAAATAGTTTCAGTCTCTTTTTGAATAAACTAAAATCATGTTTATACCGATTTAAGATAAGGGGATATTTTATTACTAGGGGACACCCCTGCACGCTACGCGTGCCAATCCTATCACTCGCTGCGATCGTTACACTTCGGCCTCATCCAGTGACTTTTGACTATAAAAAAAACCACAATATTAAATTTATTTATAGCATCTCACTCACATTACTTGTGTTGCTACCCATCACGTCCGGCCTATGGTGAAAATTGCAAGTGTGCAAGACTCATATGTTATGCCCTGTTAAAAGTTAAAAAAGGGGGTCCGGGGCCCACCCCCGGGAAATGTTTGAAATTTAAGGTCTAAAAACGCAGTTTTTGTACACTTTTGCACCTTTTAGAACATTAAATTGATTTCTTTCAATTTGATTTATTATTGATTAACTTGATAGGTTTAATACTCTTTCTTGTACCTTAAACCACTGTTATCTATATATATAAAAGGCAAAGCCCTCACTGACTGACTCACAGACTCATCACTAATTCTCCAACTTCCCATGTAGGTAGAGAGCTGCAATTTTGTATACTGTCTCTTTAAGTCTTAAATAGGACAACTAAAGTATTTCCATATTGATAAAGTACTCCTAAGGGATAGAAACCACCCCTTAAAGATTGTTCCATAAGGATAACATTAGGTTGATTTTATTAATAACAGCTGTTTTGTAAATAAATAAACATGTTTATTTTGTATGTTTAACATTGTACTATTGATCCCACATAACAAAGCTGCTTTGTGATTAATGCATTTGTAACATTATACTATGAGTTTTATCTTCAGCTGTTAAACAAGAAAAAATAAATTGAACAAGTTTGAAAAAGGTTAAGTAATACCCTAGGGTATTATTTATACTAATAAATAGGTGCAACGCAAGTAGTAGAGTGAGATACTGTAATTAAATTTAATATTGCGATTTTACATTAAACGGTTAATCTATTTATTTGCGAGCACAGCGAACGTCGTGGTTGGCACGTGAAGCGTGCCGGGGTGTCCCCTAGTGTTAAATAAACTAATGAAAGCTTCTGGGTCATGTTACAATAATTTGTAAACTTATATTGCAAGTACTCTCAGAATAAAAAGCTAATATGAGCGGGAATCACCGTCCGCCAAACGTACGGTAAATTTCTATTTCTCATGCGAAAAAGAAAATAAAACAACAGAATAGTTTATTAACTATTAAGATAGGCTAGGTATATTGTCTCTTTTATTATACATTTATGCAAGGGATTATCTTGTTTTCATTTCAGAGAATCAACTATGTCCAAATAATCGATTATTTACTGAGACAGCTCGCTTTCAATTGGTAAAAATGAAAGGCTGTTAAGTCTTTCTTGAGACAGTGTTGACCTGAGGTAAATGTTGATCTACTTCAGCGTTCAAAAGCTTCGTTCAGCGGAGCGACCGACATGGGCATTGTGAATACCATCCGTAGCGCTAACAACAGGTAGGGGAGGCATCCGTGCTTTCGGCCAATGACAAAAAATTTAGGACAACTGTTGGAGACTTTTGACCTAACAAGAATAAAATTATGTCATGAAACTAAAATTCAAGTGTAATTTTTAGAGAAGATATCGTGAAAAAGGTTAGAATGAATTGTTATATATTTTTCTCTTTACGCTATTTAAATTTGTACTGAAATGTCAGAATAAAGCTAAAAGAACAAGGAACAATATTACTATACAGTATACATAAATTGATTATATAATAAAATTCTACTATTAATTCATTTATCTAGTAAAAAAGGTAAGATAGGGTGAGGTAAGAAGTGGAATTTAACTGTACCTAAATCTATCAAGTTTAAATCGTTAATTTGGTAAATCATATAATAATTAAAGAATTAGGATGATGAAATATTAATATTAGTAGTTAACATCATTAACATATTAATATCAATAGTTAACACTATCTGTTTACTTAAATTTCAATATTATTTTACTGAAAGTATACTAATCTTCCTTTTAGTGTGTCATCTTCCTCTAACTTACTTGTGTGTCAGTAAGAGGTTCAGGTTCGTCTCTACCCTCATAGTCAAAGGTTTCCTTCTTCCTCCTGACCCTTGGGAGTTTGAATTTCGCTTCATCTTTCAGCTCTTCAGCCAACTCTTTTGCTTTCACCAAACTAGATACAAATCCATTATCACAAAAGTTTTCGAAATGGATATCAACGTGTCTATAGATTGAGGAAAGTTGATCACCTTTGATTGTAATATCTTACTTTATCTTACTTTCCAAGTTAATTTGGAAGAGGACGTCATACCAGGTTATTAAGGAAATTAAAAATAGTGTAATCTTCAAGCGTTGTGGCCAAAGAGTTTGCTTCGCTCCTAACATCATCTTCAAACGAGAGATCATCATCAAGATCCCAAAGAGTTTGCGAACTTAGATGGTCTGATATCTGCTTTCAGTGAGTCGATTTGGGCCTCCCACCGTGTTATACTGAGCACTTTCAATGTCAAAGGAGGCCCAGTACAAGATTCTTCAGATCTCGAAAGACTCTAAAAACAAGCTCCAGCGTTTGGTTGAAGAGCTGAATAGGGTATATAGACGCTGTATTGTTCCAAACAAGGTCACTGTTTGAACTGAAGACTTGGATGCATCGAACGGCCAAGTTAAGCTGTGGCAGCCACAAAGGACAAAAAAGGCTCTTTTACTTTGTTCGAGAATTCGCTTCTGTAACTCAGAATGCTTACTCTTAATGTTGACCCCTTCGCCGTAGCCTTAGCCTCTACAATTTCGAATGTCAAGGCCATAGTTTTCTAAGCTCTTAAAAAGGTTTCAGACACGCCTTTGCCGGTGGTGTTTGTGATCTCAACAAAGTAACGAAACCTTCACATATTCTATTTTAATTATTTTATTTTATTTAATCAACGGCGAGCAGCCAATTCATACATGCATAATACAAAAAGATGGCAAAAAATAGTAATACAGTTCACAGTAGAAAAGTAACCGGATCAACAGATAGCAGTAATAAATAAATATCTTAAAGCTAGAAATACTAAATATAAACACATAAAAAACCATATAATGGCAAGAAGAAATAATAACTGCACTTACAAGTAGCATAATTATCACAGCTATCAATAAACAGGAATAATATAGGCCCTATATAAATTTAAAAAGTAAATTTACCAAACACTTATTTAACTTAACAAAAATTAACGTTAGATTAAATATATTTAGAAGTGCAACAATACACATGATATTAAATTAATAAATTAAGAACAATGAATCATAAGTACTCTAACAAGAAATATGCAATCCATAAAAATGTTACGTATAAGAAACACGTTGGCCCAGGCGAAAGGCGCACGCCCGCCAAAGTGAAAAATTTAAGATAAATAACAAAGATATTATAATAAATATTTAAGCAAAGTAGTTAAAATAGTTAACATATATGGACAATGTACCATATAAGAAAACTATGTAAAAAAGTCATAATGATAATGATAACGACAGGAATATGACTAATACCTAACACTATTAATAAATAACAACAAACACATGCACAAATACACATATACAAATGTATAATATATAATAGTTTACAGATCTGCAATGTGGTTGGGCATTGAGACATCAAGCCTCGTGAGAGAGGATATCAAAGGCCCGCATTTTGAATTTTTGGAGGCTATCGCAGAAAAAATCACACTCCGGAGCAAGTCGGTTCCCCAGTCGTACTAATCTTGCTGAGGGACTATTTAAGTCAAAATTCTACGAGTGTGCTTGCGACTTAGAAGATCGCGAAATCTGGTGTTAATTGGGACCTTAAAGTCTATTTCAGCCAGAAGATCCGAGCATTGCATGCGGCTGTTCACAATCTACCAAAGTAAGAGTACGTCAGCCACGTCACGTCTCAAGGCAAGAGGGGGACGATTTAGATCCACGGAAAGTATTTCCACGGGAACCTCCGTATATCTGTAGCCAAGTCTGACTCCAAGCAGACGAATGAAGTGTCGTTACAGAACCCCTAGTCTAGACTTGGCACTAATAGTATAAGGAGACCACACTGGGCTGGCATACTCCACAAGTTGTCTCACCAGAGAGCGGAGAGCAGTAGGATTGCTGATACCTCTGGAGAATATCGTTATAAATCCAAGTATCTTGTTTGCCTGTTTACATATATCATCAATGTGCCCAGAAAATCCCAAATAACTGTCGAAGCGGATTCATAAATCCTTTAAGCTCTGGCGTCTTGGAATGTGTGAGTTTAGAGATAGATTAAGATTTTAGGGTTGATGATTTGGATCTATGAAAAGTGATTGCAGAGCACTTACTAGGGTTTACCAACATATTGTTACTTTTACACCACTTCTCTACTGCAAATAGGCTATCTTGAAGTTTTTGAAATTCTTCGGGTGATGCAATTTCAGTGTAAACGTTCAGATCATCGGCAAATTGTAAGGAATTGACACTAACTACCTCCAGGAGATCATTGACAAAGATATTGAAGAGGCAGGGACCCAGTAAGGAGCCTTGTGGTACCCTGGAGATGGTGTAAACTTGGCAGAAGTATGAGTCAATTTTAACAAAAAGAGAGCGATCAGAAAGATAGCTGGATATCCAAGCTAATAAGGGGTCGGCTACACCATAGCACTTTAACTTTGACAGAAGGATGGAATGGCCTTTATCGAAGGCATTGGCCATGTCAATGTAAACCGCATCAACTTGCTTGTTCTTACGAAAGGCGGTAAGAACATACTCTTGGAAGAGCAGGAGATTAGATACTGCGTATTTACCTTTAACAAAGCCATGTTGAGAAGGGTGGATTATCTTCGTCATGAATGGATTAAGCCTGTCCACTATGAACCCTCATACACCTTACTTATGACAGGAAGAATAGTGATTGGGCGATAGTTTCGTATATTGCAAAAGTCATTGGATTTATGAAGGGTAATGATGTAACCACTTTTTAGAGATCCAGGAAAGACGCCATTTTCCAGTGATTCGTCAAAGAGAATTTTTAAAGGCTCCGCAAGGAGAAAGTGGCAGTAACGAATAACAGCTGGTGGGATGTTGTCAAGCCCAGCTCCTTTTGCAGTGTCGAGATGTTCAAGTAAAACTTCTTCTTTGGTTATTCTTATATTGCTTAGGCAATCATATAGTGGGTATTTACTGAAGTCTGGAATGCAGTGAGACGTTGGAGAATAGACAGAGACGAGAAAGGTAGCAAAAAGCTGGCATTTGCTTGCAGAATTTTTAGCTTCCTCTCCATCAAGATGTAAACTGGACGGCATGTCGGGAGATCTTCTCTGAGCCTTGACCAGTCCCCAAAACGCCCGTGGGTTGCAAAAGATATTTGACTCCACATGAGACAAATAGCGTCCGTAGCATTCACGTGACATAGATTTACAAATGTTTCTAAGATTAGAAAATTCATAATAGTGAATAAGGTTGAGACTGTTTTTATAACGCTTGTGAGCAATCTACTGTTTTGTCACTTTTTCATGGACTTATCGCAAGATTATAGAAATTTGTCCTTTTCTACTCAAATCTGGAGTGCAGTCCAGAATTAATGTAAAGTACTTTGCTTCTTTGACTGTGTTTTAAATAGACTCTCATAATTTATTTTCCATTAAGGAAAGAATTTATGGTGTAAGCTCGTTTTGGATGTTTTTCCCAATATACGAGGTACATATTTGTTTTTCATTAAAGAGAACATGATCGAACTTGGCTATGAGTTCAACAAGACCTAAGTAATTTCCATTGTCTAGTTTGTTTCGTAGGTCCTCTAAAAAGGCAAGTTGGTGTTGCGCTAAAAAATGCTGACAACCTAACTGAATGCCTTACTTCCTGTTAATTCTCATCAGTTAATTTAAACTGATACGCGCGGGCAAATTGAACTGTTACATCAGTTAAGCAAAAGCAGCAGGTTAGCACATTCCTACTTTCCTGGTTTAACATTATGAAAGATCTAACCTCATCAGTATTACAAACACCAGTTTAAAATTCAAAATGTGTTAAACATTTTTGAAAATCATTATTTGCATTAGAACAGCTTTTACTTTTCAATTGATAAATTGGTCGGTAGCAGTAAAACCTTATTTCACAACCGCGAACAGAGGCAAATTTTTTGAGACCTCGGCCATTTCGATTTGTTAAGAAATAAGGGAAGAGTTGCGTTGATAAAAAACGGCTTCACGTATTATATATAAGGATAACATTTTATACTTGCGTAAGGAAGGTTTCTTAAAAAAAAGATTGGGACAACTAAATTTCATTGTACCATATTGATGATTTTTACCTAATGTTTTATAATTTTATCAGATTTCTTTTTATGGACAAAATTAAGAGTCTGCAGAGTCTGTTGGCCATGTTGGTTTTAATCCCGTAAGAGCAATGTTATTTTCGAACCGGACATACAATCACGCATATCCAAATTAAACAGTTATTTTTAAACAGATATTTCCGAACAAATTGTATTTTACCATATATTAAATTGCACGTTGGAATTTCTTTGCCAATTCATAATTTAATTTATAGAAATAAATATAAAAATATTTAGTTTGAAGTTTTTATTTTCCCCTACTTTTTAAAAATAGGCATATGGATTTAAAATATTTACAAACAAGCCCAATGTTCAACATGATTACGTTTAAAATTACACCACATACACAACTTTTGGTCAATATACGCGTATAACGAAAAAATATGGATTTACAAATAAAATTGTTCTTATGGTATCAAAACTAACATGTCCGACAGCCTCTGCAGACTCTTACAAGACTCCTTACAAGAAAACCATATCAAAATCCACTAATAATTTTCGTTATTCGTAATTATTCGAATCAGAAAATATGATCACCTTACCAAACACCCTCTACAAATTATATCTGATGGGTCTTGAGTACATCGCTGCCAGATCAGTTCCCGCATCTTCCCCTCCACCGTTCCTCCGACAGTTACTTCATCGTTCCCTCCATACCACATACTCGACACCGATTAATAAATCATCCATGGACAAACGTCTGGTTATCTTGTAAATAATGTAGATAACACCTTAACGCGTTGTCACAGGAAAATATAGATTCTAGTACAGTAATGACACCGGCCGCTTACGCCTAAGTTCTAAGAATAGATCAGCTGTTGAAAATTTCATTATTTGACAGTAAAATTAGTTAGATAATTCAAAATAATTATTTACATTTATACTTACTGTTATTTCATATTATTTGTTACCATGGTTTATATATTATTGTATTCAAACGCATTATACTATCTATATTTATAAAAGAAGAAGTGAAAAATTAAAAATCAATGCAGAGCCTTAACCACAAAAGGTAGAATTTTGAAATGTTTACAGTATCTTCATTTTAGGGTCTAAATGCGTGTTAAGAAGGTATTTTGTGAAATTTTAATGTTGAGGTGAAAAAAATCATGATTATTTTTGTAAAAAGTTAACACCCTCCATAAGAAATACATATAGGCCGATCTAAAAATCAATGTCAGCGTCAACCGTAAAAGATAGCTACTTGAAATTTTTACAGTATCTTCGTTTTATGGTCTTAGTGCGTGCAAAGAAAGGATTTTTTGAAATTCTATTCCTGAGGAGTAGAAACATCCCCCAAAACCTTCATGGAGACCGATCTAAAAATCAACGAACCACGTAAACCGTAAAAAATGCTACTTGAAAATTGTACAGTGTTTTATGGTCTTAATGTGTGCTAAGAAAGGATCTTTCGAAATTCCATTTCTGAGGGGTAGAAACAGTCCCCCAAGCATTCAATTGTTTCTCATAAGAATAACATTGGCATTAATTTAATGTAATAATTTATTTAAAACAGATGACACACAAAAACATAAACATGACACAAATTTGTAACATATGTAATTAATAGCTGTATTATTTTTGATTTTTTTACCAATTAGTTTGATTTAAATTGTTTTTAGTTGTACGTAAATAATTCTTTCTGAAGTTTGTGTAATTGAAGTTAACGTGTACATACTAAATCCTCGGAAGAGAGGTTTCATCATTTTCATTTTTTAAATGAGTCAGATTCTTTTTTCTTGCCTTTTAACAAGACATAGTTGAAGCTAAGAATATGGTCGTAGATGGTGGGGATGTTCATCACCGTGTGATCTAGGGAATGGCACATGCCTACTTTACTTACTGTCTTATATTGTACACGGTTTAGCGTTTCGAGCATCTGAGGTACGGGTAGCTATCGTAAATCACATGTGTAAGACCTAGTAGAAGTTTATACAGTTCATTATGAACCGAATAGGCCAACAACACTCCAATAATCTATAATAGATATCCGAAAAGTCCAAATGTGAGACTTACGGTACTTCTTGTGAGCTCAAGGCAGCGGAGAAATTTCCCCTTCGAGTTTGACATAAATCGTAATGGCAAACTCTGACCAAATATGGATAGAATGAAAGGGATAAACGACGTCTCTGGTTAAGCGGAAACAATTTGAAGGAAATTTTGACGTCTTGCTTGCTGTGACATACATCTCCACCCAGAAGCTCATTTTATACTATGAACTGTCAACCATCCTGTTTATTCTACACTCATCATACAATTCCTCAAGCTTTTCTGTCAAGCTCTATTATTATGACTTATTTTGATTTGTCTGTTACAGTAAAATTCTCTCTTATAAAAAATATGAGAGCTCATCTTAGAGGTGATGAAACGCTGGACACTTTCCTGATCTACTTTTGAGAATAGGTGATTGTAAATATTCCGAATCCGGAGGAAAAATCAATTTGCCCTCAGAACTAGGAAAAGTGGTAATTACTCCAAAAGAATTAATGAACAGAATATATACTAAATTAAGCATAAATCAACTGATTGGTTTTGTGAAAAAGTAATATTGACTCCAAAAAAAGAGACAGCTGTAGAAATTAATAATATTTTACTAAACTCTTTTAAGGAAATAAAAAGTGAATACCTATCGATAGATTAAATTGTACAAGTAGATAATGCTGTACAATGTCCAAATGAATTTCTGCATACATAGGACCCACCTAAATTTCCACCACATAGACTCACTTTAAAAATTGGAACACCGGTGATGCTCCTCAGAAACCTTTTTCCACCAAAATTATGCAATAGTACATGTTTACGAGTAACTGCTCTCCATAAAAATGTTATTGAAGCAACTATTAATACTAGCAGTACTAGAAGAGAATCTGTACTTATTCCTAGAATCCAATTAATTCCTACAGACTATACATTCCAATTCACAAGAGTTCAATTCTCTATTAATTTGTGTTTTGCAATGACTGTTATTAAGTCTCAAGGGCATCCCTTAAAATTACAGGCATTGATTTCCACAGACAATGTTAAGTAGCCTGTTCTAGAGTAAGCAGTCCATCAAGTTTAGTTACTTTAACAACAAAAGGAAAGACAAATAACGTAGTTTATAATGAAGTTTTTCGGTAAGTTATGCTTGTTGGTATTGTGTTTATTTAATATTAACATTTTATTTGATTAAGAACATATTTCTTATTTATGTTTTGGACTAGACTACGATGCCATGGACTCAATTTAATAGGCCTAATTTATTTCAATCTTAATGTGAAGGTTCTGAATAAATGAAGTTTTGTCTATTATAAAATCTTACATATTAACATGGTGTCAGAAATAATTGAATGAAAGTGAATGGAATACCTATACCGGACCCACTAAATGTTTCAGACAAAAGAAATGGTTCTGAAAAGTAGAATTTATTCAAGATTCAATGGAATAATTATGTAACATTGGCTGAGGCATGCAGTTGACTAAAAGGAGCAAAGCTGAGCAATAAAAAGGTACAGAAAGCTTTATTTCAGTCAGTGATAGGAAGTAGAGCATTACAACTAATAAACTTTGTGGTGATGATGACACTATTGACAGTATTATTAAGAGATTAGATGAATACTTTATAGAATCAAGAAATGTAACCTATGAACGTTACGTGTTCAATACTCCTAAGCAATTGCCAAATGAAACTTGCAAAGATTATATAAACAGATTGCATGAAATTTTAAGCAAATGTAATTTTGATTCTTTAGCTAACTTATCTAAGTTTGAAATTGAAGAAAGCCTAATTTTGTACCATCTTGTGGCAGGATTATATGATACTAACTTAAGGAAGAAGCTTTTAGTTGTTAAAGATCTCACACTCTAATGCTACTGAGTTATGTCTATCAGATGAACAAGGTAATACTAGCACAGTCAATGAGTAGCATCCTCACACAAATGAGTCAGAAGATACTTTCAAAATGAAAGCTCATGAGATTATCAAATGGAAGTTTTGTGGCAGCAAGCATGATAAAGGGGCAAAATATTGTCCTGATTTCAGAAAAACGTGTAACCAGTGCGGAAGACGAAACCATTTCTCTACAGTGTGTTCACAGAACATTAAAAGAATAAAAGCCATTAATGATTGTAATGAAATTTCAAATAGTAATACAGAATATAACTATGATGGTAATATTTATGGAATACAAGAGATGATATTCCTAAAAAGCGTCTGTTTGTAAATTTTGTAGTTCCAATGAGAGGACATAATAAGCTTTTAAAGTGCCAGTTAGATAGTGGAGCGACTTGCAATGTTATTGGATATGACATGTTAAAAGATCTGTTAGGTTTTAAGACGCCTTGAGAAATCTTATACAAAACTGAGTTTTTATGGTGGAGCTTCAAAAGTATCTATGGGAAAGATAAATTTACATACTATATGGGAAAATAAATGGCAAAGAATAAAATTTGAAGTTTTGGAAACCAATCAGAACCCAGTTATAGGAGTTCAGATCAATTGGGTGGGATTAATATCTGTTGATAATCGAGTATGTCATATGAAAAATTGTAATGAGGGCATAATGAAGATAGTTGATGCTTTTCCTGGCATATGTGAGGGTTTAGGATGCTTCAGGGGTTCCTATGATTTTCAGCTAAATACATCAGTACAACCTATCGTAGTTCCACCAAGAATATATCCATTGGTTTTGCATGACCAAATTAAGACAGAAATTGAAAGACTAGAGAAACTAGACATTGTTGAAAAGATTACAGATCCTTCAAACTGGGTTAGTGCAATGGTAGTTGTAAAAAAACCAGGTAAATTAAGAATTTGCATTGATCCACACCAGTTAAATAAGGCCATTCAACGCTCACATCAAGTTCCAACCATAGAAGAAAGAATTAACTCCACGAAAGAGAGCTAAAGTATTTAGTAAACTGGACTTGAAAGATGGCTTTTGGCACATAAAATTAACAAAGAAAGCTAGTGAACTTACAACCTTTTGGTGTTAAATCTGCTCCAGAAATATTTCAAAGGAGAATCCAAGAAGAATTACAAGGACTAGAAGGGATAATCGTGTTGCAGATGATTTCATAGTGTTTGGAAATGGTGGTAATGAAGAGGATGTACTTCTAGATCACAATAAAAACTTAAAAGCTTTGTTCGAGCAAGGTCAGCAAAGAAATATCAAAATTAATCTAAAAAAATGTAATATTGGTTTGAAACAAGTGAAATATATGGGACATGTAATTAGTAATGAAGGACTATAACCTGATCCTAATAAGATTCTAGCTGTAAAGAATATGAAGGAGCCAACAAATAAAGAAGAACTACAGCGTTTGCTCGGATTTATAACATATCTCAGTAAATTCTTGCCGAATTTGTCCGATAAAGATCGTTATTAAAAAGTGAATCAATATGGACCTGGCAAGAATTGCACTCAAGTTCATTTAGAAGATTAGTGAATCTA
This sequence comes from Stictocephala bisonia, assembly GCA_035578905.1. Lineage (NCBI taxonomy): Eukaryota > Metazoa > Arthropoda > Insecta > Hemiptera > Membracidae > Stictocephala > Stictocephala bisonia. Next base: position 208,240 of record JAQJVL010000209.1, on the reverse strand, counting down.
GTTACATCAGCTCCTACCCTTTAATACTGTAATCAAGACAAATCGGTCATACTTCAATGAGACGCCAGTCAGGTTGGATTGGGCGCTTCTTTGATGCAAGATGAAAAGCCTGTCACTTATGTGTCAAGAACTCTAAATAAAACAGTCAGCATATGCCCAAATAGAGGAGTGTTTGGCTGTTCTATTTGTGTTTGAAAGGTTTGAACAATACCTCTTTGGGAAATACAATATAACAGTTGAAACAGACCACAAGGCTCTAGAGATTCTTTTTTTAATCGTTGGTCAGTACTCCTAAAAGACTCCAGCATATGCTCCTTAGATTGCAAAAATTCTCATTTAATGTTGTCTATAGACCTAGAAGAGCTATGCTTGTTGCAGATTTATTTATGTTGCAGCAGTTTCTCAAGCTCATGAAAGTTATAGTGGAAATGGGATGATGTTTGAAATTACAAAAGAAGTATGTCATGACATTGAGCAATGTAAATCTTTGGAAGATGTAAATGTAACTGATGAGCGTTTGACTCAAATAAAACAAAACACAAATAAAGATCCTGAATTCAGACGATTAAGTGAGGTTATTCAATGTGGATGGCCTGTAAGAAGATCTCAACTCCCGAGAGAGCTTCTGACATTTTGGCCATATCGTGATGATGAGCTTGGTTATGAAGATGGAATAGTTTTAAAGGGTGAGCGTATAGTTGCACCTTTCGCATTGAGAAATGAGCTGATTTGGAGAGTACATTCTGCCCATTATGGAGTTGAGTCCTGCATAAGAAGAGCTAAAGATGTGTTTTTCTGGCCAAATATGACAAATGATATTAGGAAGGAAATTTAAACTTGTAAAATATGCAAAATGTTTGCTCCTGCACAGCAAAAAGAACCTTTATTATTGCAGGTAACACCATCTAGACCATGGCACCGAATAGCTGTTGACTTCCTTCAAGAATCAAATGTTCACTACTTAATAGTAAGTGACTATTACTCGTCATTTTTTGAAGTCATGAAGACAGCTAATTGCACGGCAGCAACACTTGTGAATTTTTGTAAACAAATTTTTGTAAGATATGGAATTCTAGATCAACTTGTGGCTGGTAGTGTCCTCTTATCAGTCAAGTCTTTAAAGAATTTGCTCGAGAGTGGAAGTTCAAGTTAGTCTTTTCGTCTCTGTACTAATCAAGCAAATGGGAAAGCTGAATCAGCCGTGAAGATTTTCAAAACGCTCTTGAAAAAAGTAAGAGAAGATGATCTTGACTTCCCACAAGCTTTACTTGAGTTGAGAAATATGCCATTGCAGAGTATTGGTTACAGTCCAGCTCAGTTTATGTTCTGCAGAAGAACCAAAAGTTGTCTACCTATAAACCTAGACCAGCTGCAGCTCAACATATCTAAACGCATTGTCCAGAGATGGGATAAAAAAAAGTTAGCCTATAAATGGTCATATGACATAGGAAGCAAAGAGCTGGTCGCAGTTAGAATTGATCAAGTTGTGTGGATAAGAAGACCTTAAAAAAAAAAAAAAAAAAAAATTATCCGTGGGTAAAAGGAAAGGTTGTTAAAACAGTTGGTTTGCGGACATATACAGGGTGTAACAAAACTCTCTACACAAATTTTAGGATATCATTACTTGGGTGAAATGAAGCAAAAAACATAATACAACAAATGGTCTATCTCATTCCGTTTACTGTCTGTATATCAATATGTGTTTTTTACCATTTAAAATGTTTAAAACCAAATTACAAAGAAACTAATCGTTTTACGAAAAAATACCAAGATAGATAATTGTTAGTGCTTTTAATAAGAATTAAAACGACACCTTATTTTTTTAAATGAAACAATAAACAACAAAACTACAACGATTTTTTTGTAAAACTGTACAGCCTCACTTGCACGTGTGGGACAACAAAAAATCGAGTGGTTTTATGAAAAAATACAAGATAGCTAATTGATAGTGCTTTTAATAAGGATTAAAACGACGCCTTATTTGTGAAAATCAAATAATAAATAACAAATTTACTACGATAGTTGTATGACACTGTAAAGTTTAGAATGGACCCATAGAGCAACAATGGAATTCATTATTAATGGGCTGTCGGCTTATAATAACGTAGTAACACTATAAATGTAGTACTTTTTAAATATTTAAAATAAAACTACATTTTGACAGATTATAAAAATGAGTATTTATTATTCAACTATTAATAAAAGGATTACATTTTTTAACTTAATAAATCCCACATTACAGTAACTGCTCAAAGTTATGTCCAGCAGCTTCAATGCAAAACGATTCATCATTGATCTTTTCAATCGATTGAAATTTAGAAATCCATCTTGAATTGTTGCAGCCACAACTTCTATTCTAGCCACAAGATCCATTACATCATTTACCAGTGTTTCATAAACTAGACTTTTCATTTGTCCCCAAAAGAAAAAAATCTAGTGGAGAAAGGTCGGGTGACCTGGGAGGCCAGGCCACAGGTCCACCACGTTCAATCCATTGCTGTCCATACCTGTAGTTCAAATAATCCCGCACAATCTGTGCAAAATGGGCTGGTGCTCCGTCATGTTGAAACCACATTCCCAATATGACATCATATGGTATATCTTCAATTAATTCAGGCAAAATGTCTCTTATAAAAACCAAGTATGTGTGTGAAATTAGGCGGTTGGGCAATATGTAGGGCCCAATAATTCTTCCATTTAAAATGCCGGCCCACACGTTTACTAAAAACTTTTCTTGGTGTCCCTTGTTAAATGTCGCATGTGTGTTGTCATATTTCCAAACATGTTGGTTTCTTCAATTAAAAATTCCATCTCTACGAAACGAAGCCTCATCCGTGAAAAGAACTTTATTTAGAAAATTTGGTGACTGACGTATCTTATTTAGGGACCATTGGCAAAAATTGATTCTTTGTGGATAGTCCTCAGGAATCAATGCCTGCACCTTTTGGATGTGGTAGGGATGTAATTTGTACTCTTTTAGAACCCTAAAAACTGACATATGACTTGTACCGATCTCATTTGCAGCTAATCGTGTGCTTGTTGTGGGATTTTCATTAAAATGTTGCAGCACGCCTTCTTCAAAATCGACTGTTCTAATAGTCCTGTTACGACTCGTATCATTTATGGACACTTTAAATGAACCAGATTCACACAGTCTGTTATGAACTGCTATGAAAGTTTTAACAGAAGGAAGTTTCCTGTTTGGATAAAACTCACCAAACACCTGTGTAGCATTTCCACCAGCAAATCCATAAACATAATGAATATCACAGTATTCTGAAGAAGTGAAATTATTCATGATAATTAGTACTTAAAAGAATGTATGACAAACAGGAATTACTTTGCACTGTCTTCTGATTAAATCAACAGCAGATGTAATATAACAAATAATCACAACAGCTGATTTAATTTACCAAACAATGAGTACCGTATTAAAACAGCTGTTGATTTATCATTTAGCTATTACCATTTATTAAGTTTTAAAAATGTAATCCTTTTATTAATAGTTGAATAATAAATACTCATTTTTATAATGTGTCAAAATGTAGTTTTATTGTAAAAATTTAAAAAGTACTACATTTATAGTGTTACTACGTTATTATAAGCCGACAGCCCATTAATAATGAATTCCATTGTTGCTCTATGGGTCCATTCTAAACTTTACAGTGTCATACAACTATCGTAGTAAATTTGTTATTTATTATTTGATTTTCACAAATAAGGCGTCGTTTTAATCCTTATTAAAAGCACTATCAATTAGCTATCTTGTATTTTTTCATAAAACCACTCGATTTTTTGTTGTCCTACACGTGCAAGTGAGGCTGTACAGTTTTACAAAAAAATCGTTGTAGTTTTGTTGTTTATTGTTTCATTTAAAAAAATAAGGTGTCGTTTTAATTCTTATTAAAAGCACTAACAATTATCTATCTTGGTATTGTTACGAAGGGGCCCATTTCCCTTCGTATTATATGTGTACTGCTGAGTACGCTGAGGCAAGAAGAGGGGGAAGACCGGGAGTTGAATTAGAGGACAGACGGAGAGCGGCAGCCGAGCGACCCAGGCGCACCGACGGACCTAGGAGGAGGCGATGGACATCCAACACCCTTAGACACCTGAAGACGTGGCCTACTGATAGGGTAGACGTGGTGAGATTTATGTCCGCGTAGGGAAGTTGTAGGAGTTATACTGGTAGGGACCATGGAGTAGCTGTACCACCCAAAGAGAGAATAAAGGTAAGAGAGATATTTGTGTTTGGGTCTATTTTATCCTCTGGGCTACCAACCCCCTAGCGATCACCCCTTCACCGAGGGGGACGTGACAGTATTTTTTCGTAAAACGATTAGTTTCTTTGTAATTTGGTTTTAAACATTTTAAATGGTAAAAAACACATCTTGATATACAGACAGTAAACGGAATGAGATAGACCATTTGTTGTATTACGTTTTTTGCTTCATTTCACCCAAGGAATGATATCCTAAAGTTTGTGTAGAGAGTTTTGTTACACCCTGTATAATTGATGTGAATGGAAGCCTATATACAAGAAACAGAAGGTTCATAACATCTTTAAAAAAGTTAAAATAAGGGAGATGTTGGTACTGTGTTTATTATATATTTAACATTTTATTTGATTAAGGACATATGTTTCTTATTCGTGTTTTGGACTAGACTACGTTGCCATGGACTCAATTTAATAAGTTATTTAAATCTTAGGTGAAGGTTCTGAATAAATGAAGTTTTGTCTATTATAAAATTTTACATATTAACAATGCTTAACATACTTAAGTATGCATGCATAAATGATAGTAAAAATTGTTTTGTATTACAAATTTATAACTTGAAATAAAAAGTAATTAATAATTTTAGCTTAATTTATAAGTTTTTTTTCAAACCAATGCGAAAATTTCATGCCATCAGCTCCTTAAATAAATATATTTCATGTTTAGTGTTTCTTTATTTTTTCTTTATTTATTTATTTTTTTTTTTTTAATTTGACAATACCATCAAGAATACATTTTAAAATGTTACAAGTTTATTAAGGATATGATTTTTATTTTTGTTTAACAGCTGTTTTTATGGTGTAAAAAATAGAGTATTTAAGTAAATATAACGTCTGTATTAGGAAATTCAATATGCAACTAGTAAATTCAATATTAACTGGTAGATTGAAGATACTTAACCTATAGTACATCAATAAGAAAACACATATTATCACATACTTTTAGCAATTATTATAATTTACGCTATTGGTATAGTTGATAAAAAAGGAAAAATAAATAAGCATATTTTCTGCTTCTTACAAGACGGTTTAGCCTAAGTTTATAAACTAAAATTCTTTTATGTTTACAAAATAATTTTAATTTGAATTAAGAAAATTATAAATGTCATACATTTTGTATACCATTTGAAAATTTACGGGCGAAGCTGCAACGGGGGTGCTAGTATATATATTATATATATTATTCATTATGCTCCAACATTCTTTCAAATAACTTAAATAGTATTTATCAGCTGAAACTGCCATCTATATTAATGGTTCTGTTCATTCAGCGGCACATTCCCGATTCAAACAATAATCATAATCAAGAATTTATTGCTTTGAAATGATATAAAATTGCATTTGCAAACGTCACTTTCTAAACATTTAATACAAATCTCATTCATAAGTTATATTCTCTGTATTTTTCATGTATTGCTAAACTATCGCAGACTGGTTTAAGATGGTTTAGTATTTTCAAATAAGTATATTGTAATTATTTATTGTAAATAAATCATTATTTCAAAGGGAAAGAAAACAAAATTAATAGTAAGTCTGTAGAGCAAAATTAAGGCAAGAACCAAGCCTACACATTGCAAGTGGAGGAGAAGAATTGGGGAAAGTACAAGAGTACAAATGCTTAGGAAGCAAAATTTCAAGTCATCGTAGAAGCAAAACAGAGATAAAATTCAGGAATCATTAAGCTAAAATGGCCTTTAATTCCAAGAAAAACATGTTTAAATAAAAATATTATATACATGTGAAAAATATTCATGAAGGATTATGTCTGGGGTGTAGCATTGTACAGGTGGGAAACAGAAACATGAACAGTCAAGAATCAAGACAACAAAAGACTAGAAGCATTCGAAACTTGGTGCTATTGAAGAATGCTGGTGATCGTTATGGAAGGACATCCAGACAAGGCGAGACAAGTTAATTGGGCATATAATACGCAGGAATAGAATTATAAAAGATATAATAAAAGTTATCATTGAAGGGAGAAACTCACGAAGAAGACCTGGCTCAATTACATGCTTCAAATTATAAAGGATATGGGATGTGTTTCATGTGCAGATCTCAAAAAAAAAAGGTAGTGGCGAACTGCTGCAAACCAACTCCAGGGTTGACTACTACTGTATCTATTGTTAATGTTGATCTATTGTTAGTGTTGTTCTCATGAGATAAAAGACTTCTATTAACCCTTAACTACTATGCTTACGAGGTGTGTTTTTAAAGTAAGTAACATTTTGGAATCCCGCCGCTGTAGTGCTGCGGTCAGCGTCAGGGCCGGATCTAGACAATTTTTGAGGGGGGGCAAACTAAAATTTTCCGCCCCTCCCCCCCCCCCTTCACCCACAACAAAAAATCCCTCACAAATTAAACAAAAATGGAATAGGTAAACAAATAAATTAAGAAAAGTTGACATAGTTTTTATAAAGTATTATAATTTATACAAATATTCACACTATAAATAACAATGGTATGTAGGTAGTAGTAGTATAGACTTTAGATGCGTCACAACTTAATCTCTAATGATTACTTTACGACTCTTTTTGGACGCAAATTCTTTGATCACTTTATCAAAGCTAATGTTTGAGGCTCGCTTGTGTTCGATGGTAATAATGCTAAGATCAGTGAGTCTTTGTTGAGACATAGAACTTCTTAGGTGATTTTTGACCAACTTGAGCTTGCTGAAACTCCTTTCTCCGGTAGCAACTGATACTGGTAGTGTGAGGAATATTTTAAGTCCTGTTGTAATATTCGGGTACATTTCTTCTAGCTTGTTCTTTAAAATGAGTTCTAGTGTAGTGGAAGCACTAGACGTTTTCAAGTTATTATCTAGCCTACTCCTAATGCAAAGCCTTTAAAACTTTCGATTTCAAATATCAACTCCTTTTTGTTCAAGTCTTCCTTATACGTATCTGCCAACTCACCAGCTTTGAGTTTTAAGTCATCTAAGGTCATTTCATTAATTTGGCCGTCATTCGAAAACCCGAACTTGTCATTGATATTCTCTAATGATTTAAATCTGGTGCTCATTTCCATGATCAACCTATCAGAAATTTGCAGCATGGATGCAATGAACAGCTCTTCAGGGGTGCGGGTTACAGCTTCATCTTCACAAAGTTCGTCATACATTGTTTTCCTTTTCCTCTTCTTTTCTTCTGTGAATTCTGGAGATATATCATTCATTTGTGCAATCAACTTTGCTTCAGAAAGTGCTTCAGACGGTGAATACTCTCGTGAAGTTTTCAGAAACTGACAAAGTCCTAGAATGTTTCTGGAAGCCTGGTCAACTGTTAAGTCTTCTCTTTGTAGAAACTTATTAACACTATCAATCTTTTTCAGTTGTGAATACCAAAAACAACACAAAACAATAAATTCAAAAGTTTTCAACTTGTTAAGCAAAGATTTAGATTCTGATTTTGAGTCAGATGATGAGAAAGGGTGATCTAGGATTTCTTCTAGTGCCTCTATGACTTTGCCAAAGTGTTTGTACACAGCTTCAACAGCCTCGATTCTCGCAGACCATCTTCTTTTTTTTTGTGATTCTAGAGTTGTCGGTACATGCTTCATTAGAATTTCCCATCGCGAAGTGGAAGCAACAAAAAAATTGTACAAACTCCCCAAAGTTCCAAAAAAGCTTTGTGCTTCAACTGAAGCGTCTGCTGCATGCACTCCTACCAGATTCAACGAATGGGCTACACAGGGCACGAAATTGGCTAGTTCATTTTTCTCTAGAATTCTAGCCTGTACCCCTTTGTACTTCCCAGCCATGTTGGCTCCATTATCATAGGACTGTCCTCTACAATTTTTTATATCAAGCCCATCTTTTTCAACTTTTTCAAGAATTTCTTGTGTAAGTCCTTCGCCTGTTTTGTTGCTTACTGTAAAAAAATCCAAAAAACTTTCTTCAACCTCTGAGCTGTTTGGTTTGACATATCGAAGGATTTCAGTCATTTGTTCATTGTGACTGATATCAGGAGTGCAGTCAAATATCAATGAATAATACTTTGCATTGTTAATGTCCTTGACGATATCTGTTCTGATTTCGGTTGCTATAATATTTAGAAATTCATCCTGTATTTGATGTGAAAAGTAGGAAATCTGACCTTTCTTATGTCGCTCAATATGTTGACAAAGATGCACATTGTACCTCGAAATAAGGTCAATGGTGTTTAAAAAAGATCCACTATCTGGAGCACCAAAATCTTTAGTTTCATGTGTTCCTCTAAAAGATTTGCCTTGTTTAGCTAGGAACAAGATAGCATCAACTATGCAGTGCAAGACAGATTTCCAATGAGATATTTCTTTGTTTATTTGGTCTTGCAATTTTTTGTCAATACCCCCTTTCCCTGGTAAAAGAGTAGCCTCTAGAGCCCTCCATTGGCTAAAGCAGTTTTGATGGTATGGTGCAGTGTCATGATCAGGTATTTTGTCACTTAGTTTCTTCCATGAAACAAATCCTTCATTTTTGCAAAGGGAAGATAACTTAGCTTCTGTTAATGGTATTGTATTAGAAAACAACCTACATGGAAAACAGTATAAAGCATTACGAGTCTCACTGTAACCTAACCACGACCTTTTAACTTTAGTTCCATTTCCTAACTTTCTTGTAAACCAGCCTTTTGTCAGGGTTCGGCCTTCTCGTAAGCTTTTAGAAAGGTTAGGTTCCTATTCTTTTCCGCTCTCATTTTTACAATATAGCACTTTTGAGAGTCAGAAATTGTTTCTGGCCAGGTGCCAGGGTCGTTGAAATTAAAATCAAACTCACATGTAGTTTTAGAAGCCGACGGGCACGAGTCTTGATTATGACCAGAGTTAGAGTTAGATGTCTCAGGATCAGGAAGTGAAGGTGACGGTGACATTCCATCTTCATGATTTAACTTTTCTTCATCAACTGAACTGGACTCAGAAGCGGCGACAGTAGCATTTGTAGTACTGGGCCCAAACGAGGGTTCATTATCATATGTAAAAAACGCAAACAAATATAATTCACGTCATTTGTGCTAAAAAATATCAGAGTTTAGAGTTAAGCTGAAAATGAGCGGCTAGAGGGAGTATAGTAAAAGGTTAAAACAAAATAAATAGATTTTCTTTGAAACTATCTGTTTCAATGATATTTGTATTCAAAGATTTCTAATGGCTGCCATTTTGTTTTTAAAGAAAGAAAAACAATGATATTTTTTCCTGATTTTACTTTTATTATCTTAACCTGTATACCCAATTTCAATTTCATACGTTGAAGGATTTCAAAACAAAAATAAAAAGTTTTCTGTGAAAAATAGAAAATGGCGACTAGTGGCTAAACTAAGTCAAAATTGTCCATATAAACCGAAAGTGTATAGCCAACCCCGCATTTTGTAACAAACCATTTATTGTAAATCAGCTGGTACTTGCTTATTTGTTCAAACTCATATTATAAAACTAAACCAAATAATTTTAAAACTAAATCACCAAGTTTTACCATAAAATAAAATTATATACGATTTTAGATCCAAGTACATGTGAGCCAAATTTTATAAAATCAAATAAGTCAATGATTTCAGCCATTGTTGTGTTCTCAGAGAGACTAACAAAAGTGTTTTATATTTTTTTCTAAGAAAAATAAACTAAATATAAGTTTTAAAATTTTAAAGAAAAAATTTAATTATTGCAGTTTTAGTTTTTGAAATTTAGTTAACATAAAATAGTTTATACGTGTTAATAATATCAAAAATGAAACATTTATATCAAACAAAAATTTATAATATTTAAGTTTACATTTTTTTCACCATTATATTGTATAAACTACTGGTTATGTTATGTTACAAAGTTACCAGAGTAAGAGTATTATTTATATAAAAGACTAAAAACTGTACCCTTTAATGTAAACAACAGAACCATTGAACATTACAATGAGTTTTGAGTTTGTTATACTTACCATTTTTTGCAGTTGCAGTGTTTTTATAAAACAGGTCAATTTTTCATGTCTTTGATAATACATCGTCTAGCCTCTTCTTCTTTTCTTTAGCTGATTTTTTGTACTGTGCTCCACTAAGCCTTTTTCGACCATCTATGTTATATTAAACAACAAGGCAACAGTAAAAAGAAGTAAACATTACATTATTACCAGTGCGATAACAGATGATAATTAAGCATGTAGAAGGAAAAAACTAGAAGACAGCAGAAAACACGGAACACAGTAGTTGCACTACGCAACGCAACAAAAGACGCAGTACGCAGTAGTTTTGATATAAACAGTACAAGTCACAACGTGAACTTTTCAAGCGTGAACCTGTGCGCTGATAGCGAGTGGTGTGGAAGGGGGAGCGGTGCGTTCCTATGTAGAGTGGGAGGGAGGGGGCGGCACGGCAGTGAGGCAGGGCGGCATGGCGCCTTGACTGGGATGGCGATCAGCTGAAATTGTAAACAAACTTTGCTGTGCTGCTAACTATGCTATTAGGGCTCTCAGTGTTTTCTACTCCGTTGCAATTATTATATTGATTGCTATTGTAAAATTATTGTTTGTTTATTACGTTATGCAGTTTTGAAATTACTTAATTGACGTTCCTTTATGACGTTTGGCTCATTAAAAACTTTTACAAACTGTATTAAACAAATTTTCTGCAACCAGAATTTGCCGCTCCTCAACCCTGCCGCCCGGGGCAACCGCCCCCTCTGCCCCCCCCTTGTTCCGGCCCTGGTCAGCGTTCAGTGCATGCATGCTAGATACTACTAACTTTTGGCAAGCCACAGCCGCTGTTACGGACCCATTCGACTGTATTTAAGGTCCCTTATGACTGTTTAAAATTCCTCCTCTGACTAAAAATGCCACCAACTCTAAAGTACATTTGTGATAAGTTTTCGTAACGCTAAAGGCATGAAAGCAGCTAACATTCATCTAGAGATATGTGAAGTTTATTGAGAAAACAGAATGAGTGATTGGATGGAATGGAAATGGGTGAGAGCTTCTAAGATTGTGTGAATGTGTATGATGAGGAACAAAGTCGGGAACATTCACTCATTACTGATGACTTGGTGCAAAATGTTGATGAAAAAAGGCAGAGAAACAGACGCTTTACAACTGAATCATTATGTAGTGTGTCTTCAAGTGTCAAGACGTGTGATTATTGAAATTATGATAGACTGTTTGAAGTACCGAAAGTTATGCTTACGGTAGGTTCTCAAAATGCTGATGGAGAATCACAAAAACAAATGTTTGACGAGAATCACAAAAAAAGTTTAACCAGTTCTCTCACATTCCTAGAGCATTAGAATCGTGATGGTTACAATTTTTAAACCAAATTGTCACTGTGACAGACTCAGGATGAATGTCAGCTACTTTCACACCCTTAACGTTATGAAAACTTACATAGAGCATAATTCACAGTTGGCGGTATTTTTAATCGGAGGGGAAATTTTAAATAGTCATAAGTGACCTTAAATACAGTAGAATGGATCCGTAATGGCGGCTGTGGCTTGCCAACAGATAGTAGTACCCAGCACGCATGCGCTGAACACCGACTGCAGCGCTACAGCGGCAGGATTTCAAAACAGTACTTACTTTAAAAACACGCCTCGTATTTTGCCTAATGTAAGTACTATCCTTGGGTCAAAACCAACCCCAATTAAAAAAAAACACATTAAAAATCTAAAAAAATATTTTTTAAAAATTTAAATGATAATAAGCTTTTCTCTATCTTGTCTTCTTTTAAAAATAACCATTTTTGGGTATTGTTTTATAAATAAATTACATTATTTAAAATTTTCTTTACTGTTACAAATTAATTTTCTTAAAAAACACATTTTACAAAATAATATTTGTTTACCCTTAGTGAAGGTATAAAAATCAAAACTGTATATTTCTTTTACAACTAGACCGACATTATAAGGAATTATAGTACTTGGCCCCATAACTACTAAAATAAAAAAAAGACCTCTTGTAAAGTTGTCTACTTCTTACAGTCCAATTTACCTTATTGGCACTCTTCACATACAATACTCACTTTGCTATGGGCTCTGCGCACTACCTTTTTGCAAATTACGTACACAATTTAATGTTTTCTGTAATTTCCTCTGGGACATAGTTCATGTCTTCTTCTTTAGAATAAAAATTTCAAATTAGAAGAAATGAAAAGACAGAGAAAATTCTAACGTAACTACTATCGTAGGATCACTGCTGACCCCAGAAGCTTCCCAGCCAGATATGGAGTGACCTTACAAGAAACAACCACATGCACCATATGTCTCCTTAACTGAAAAGAGATTAGATAATGAGAGAGCACAATCCTGCAAGTACAAAAGATATAAAATAAAAATAATTACACTCTAGGGTCAAAAATGACACCAGGATAGTGGTTAAGGGTTAAGGGCTAAGGGCTATTTGTAATGGAATTTTGAAGCTCACTTTTGGTGGACAAATATGATCAAAAATCTGCATTCCTCAAAAATTCAAGTTAGTTTAAAGAAGCAGAACAGATTTAAAATTTTGTTTTTGTTTAACAGCTGTTTTTTTGACATAAAAAATAGTGTTTAAGTAAATATAACGTCTATTAGGAAATTCAATATGCAATATTTACACCAGCATGAACATTATTAACATTAACAGTTGTTTGATGTATTAACTAAAACACTATGATGGGACCACTTTATCCCACCCACCCGCCCACCCATACAAGTACACTGGTATTGACCGACCTGCCCACCCATAGACGTACAGTGTTATTGACCTACCCGCCCACCCATACACGTACAGTGTTATTGACCGACCCGTCCACACATACACGTACAGTGGTATTGACCGACCTGCCCACCCATAGACGTACAGTGTTATTGACCGACCTGCCCACCCATAGACGTACAGTGGTATTGACCGACCTGCCCACCCATAGACGTACAGTGTTATTGACCTACCCGTCCACACATACACATACAATGGTTTTGACCCACCCGCCCACCCATACAAGTACACTGGTATTGACCGACCTGCCCACCCATAGACGTACAGTGGTATTAACCCACCTGCCCACCCATACACGTACAGTGTTATTGACCTACCCGTCCACACATACACGTACAGTGGTATTGACCCACCCGCCCATCCATACAAGTACACTGGTATTGACCGACCTGCCCACCCATAGATGTACAGTGGTATTGACCCACCCGCCCACCCATACACGTATAGTGGTATTGACCCATCCGCCCACTTATACACGTACAATGCTATTACAAACTTATGCTAAACAGAAAATATTCAGCAAAGTTTGAATAACTCCTCATATTTTAATGTAATGTCTGCTTTTGCAATGAAGGAAAAATGTATACTTAATTTTTTTAAATCTTTACTGTAGGTTTATCAGTCCTATTATTACCACAGTGCGTGTATGGGTGGGCAGGTCGGTCAATACCAGTGTACTTGTATGGGTGGGCGGGTGGGTCAATACCATTGTACGTGTATGTGTGGACGGGTAGGTCAATAACACTGTACGTCTATGGGTGGGCAGGTCGGTCAATACCACTGTACGTCTATGGGTGGGCAGGTCGGTCAATAACACTGTACGTCTATGAGTGGGTACATACTGGGTCAGTAACACACGCACGCACGCACACACGCACGCAAGCACACACACACACACACACACACACACACACACACACACACACACACACACACACACACACACACACACACACACACACACACACACACACACACACACACACTGTGGTATTGATACACCATTTTACCAACTGTACATGTATAGGTGGGTAGCTGGATCAATACCACCATACATGTATGGGCAGGTGGGTTGGTCAATATCACTCTATGCGTGTAAGTGGGTCTATACAACTGTACATGTATAGCTGGATCAATACCACCATACATGTATGGGCATGTGGGTTGGTCAATATCACTCTATGTGTGTAAGTGGATCAATGCCAATGTACGTGTATGGGTGGGCGGGTGGGTCAATGCTTATGTACGTGTATGGATGGGCGGGTGGGCCAAGGCCAATGTACGTGTATGGGTGGGCGGGAGGGTCAATGCCAATGTACGTGTATGGGTGGGCGGGTGGGTCAATGCCTATGTACGTGTATGGATGGGCGGGTGGGCCAAGGCCAATGTACGTGTATGGGCGGTCGGATGGGTCAGTAGCACTGTGCGTGTATGGGCGGGTGGGTGTGTCAGTACCACTGTACGTGTATGAGCGGGCGGGTGGGTCAGTACCACTGTGCGTATATGGGCGGGCGGGTACCCATCAATATCATCAATACCCATCAATATCACAGTACGTGTATGGGTGGGCGGGTGGGTTTATTTAATAGCTTTAGAGATTAGCAAGATAAAATGAATTATGTTAGAAAAAGAATCAGACAGACATACGGAAAAATAAGCGTTTTATGACATATATTTATAGCACGTTTTCCTTGGATTTTCGTTTAGGTAACCATGTCCTGAAGTCTTGAAGAGTTATGTATGAACACCCTGTATAATTAATTGACAAATTAGTATAAACACATATATATACAGTATGTGTTTATAAAAACAACATTCACGTCTTAATAGAGTTGTAACAAGTAACCCATCCTTCTGACGCCCGCCTGGAAGGATATGCTAAACAATATCAATACCACTGTACGTGTATGGGTGGATGAGTGGTCAATACCACTGTACGTGTATGGGTGGATGAGTGGTCAATACCACTGTACATGTATGGGTGGATGAGTGGTCAATGCCACTGAACATGTATGGGCGGGCGGGTGGGTCAGTGCCACTGAACGTGTATGGGTGGGCGGGTGGGTCAGTGCCACTGTACGTGTATGGGCAGGTGGGTGGGTCAGTGCCACTGTACGTGTATGGGCGGGTAGGTGGGTCAGTGCCACTGTACATGTATGGGCGGTTTTAAAATTATGTTAAAATGGGATAAAATTATGTTCAAAATGTTTTCAACAGGAAAATATTAGCCAAAATAATGACACGACTCCAACTAACATAGTACTTTGTATATAATGTCAAAAACGCCAGTCATGGAATCTTTCCGGACCAGTGGGGTGCCAGGCAATTTTTTACATTTCTAATATATTTCCCAACGTCCTTAGCCCTTAAGCTTTAAAATTAATCCAATAAAGTTATCTTATTTTCTCCTTAGCTCGAAAAATTTCGTAGGGACAGATTCACTACCATAATTAAATATATAGGTAATAAACAATATCAATTTCTTTCATATATTCATATCAGCATCATGAGTGATATCACTATTGGGTAATTTGAAACTAAACTAAGTAGAGAAATATTGATTGTGTTAACAATTATCACAAACTTTCTCTAAATAAACTACGCTGCTAAATAAAATTATGCAATGAAAGGTTATCATAGGATTTTATTTCTTAAAATTTATCATACTCTGGCACAGTATCAAAAATAGCATAGCTACTTGGGTGAAGATAATCACCAGAGGCTTTTACCCGTGACCATTCCCCAGCAGAGCATAATTCATGGTTCATTTTCAGCAGAGGCTCAAAGCACATTCGTGCATGTAAATGTTTAAATTTTGTTTTTTCAATAAATAGTTCACTATAAAACTCCAAAACATCTTGAACAGCCAAATGACATTTAGCCTCCTGGTTGGTAAGTAGGATTGTGTTCCACGGAGACCACTCCACGTGTGATAGCCAACGGATATGTTGCAGCTTGGTAAGGTCTGAACATTCACTAATTGCTGAGCGGCCCTGCCATATCATTGATGTTAAGTAACACATTCCTATAGGCTGCAAAATGAAGCAAACTGCTTGGTAGCAGCACCTCTCCATCTCTGTGTTCCGTACTGCGTGCAATAATTTCACATAAGGACTCATATCGACTCGATTAGTTCCGATGTTCTTCAGCCAAGTACAAGATGTGCATACATCATATAGTCTCATTCTGACATGTACAGGATAATTAGATGCCGGCAAGAGCTTCTGACATCTGGTACACTGGAATAAGGTGTGAATTGTTTTGGGAATGTTAGGTCCTTTGAATTTTTCACATTTCGGATTAAACTCTTTCTGTTTCAAAAAATGGATATACAACTGTTCAATTCTTCTATGTAGTCCTCTTAAATTTTTCTGTTGTATCCCCATAGTTAACAAATCTATCTCTCTATCAATTAAAGAAACAAGGTCACTAGCGTATTCATACTCCGAGTAGTCTGATACGAACAATTGTTTAAATGTTAAAAGAAAGTGTATTCTTTCTTTAGGAGGAAGAGTAGTGCGAATAAGTTCACTGTATATTTCTTTGAATTCTCTTGCTCGTTGAGTTGGTTGATCATCAATCGATGTCAACTCTCCTCTAGCATTTGTGAACATTATGGGTTTACTGGTTTTTTCCAAAAATGTTACCGTCTTTTTCTGAAATGCTACTTTTATACCTAAAATTCTTTGCTTTTCTATTTCTTTTAACAACTGAATTTCTTTGAATAGAAGTATAGTACTTTGTGCTTTTTTTAATTTCTCAGAAAATTTACAGATTCTTTCCCACTCTTTTTTCCACCACTTTCCAACCATCAAATACAACATATAAAAGTCATCTCGATTCACAGGAAAAACTGCACCGGTAATAATTTCTCTTTCTTTTTTAGCTTCCTCTTCATAAATTTCTCTTTTTTGTCTATGAATATCTGCTCTAATCTTTGCATTATATTCTTGTAGTTTTTTCCATCTTTTATCACGAATCCACAGTCTAGCAGCCGTTTGAATTTTAGTTGCCGCTTCAACCCTTATATGAAATATATCAGAAACAATATGATATACACCTGCCGTAATTATTTTATCATTAGCTGTACCAGTGAACAAATCAGATCTGTAAGTCTGTGTTGTTTGGTGGCAAACCATTTCTGTAGTTATATGTTTAGATTTGAATGGAGTTTGTGTGTCTCTGTGAAATCTTAAAGAAACATTCCTACTACATTTTGTTAACTCTGGCCTTGATAATGGCAGGGTTTGTGTTCCAGCATTGTGATATTCAATTTTGGTTAATTTATTTCGGAAACCCCCAAGCCATTCTTTATTTGGGCACTGTGTGGCAATTTCAACAAGAACATCTCTATGGCAGTCTTTTCCCTCCCTGAGATGTACTATAATAAGATCCAGAGTTGGTATGTTTTCTCGTATTTTTGAGATCAGCTCAATCTGTTTATGACATTTGGAGACAACTTGGAATGTGAATATTTTATTTGGTCGGGCACCAAGTTCATACAGTGTTGAATCATATCCAATTCTTGTATTGTGAGTTTCAAGATCAAATATGTCTTCTTCTATTTCTAACACGTCAGCTAAGTCCTTTTTTATTGTTGCAACGGTTGTTGTTATTTTGGAAGCAGTTACAAATCTTATATCACTCAATACAAATCTTATATTAATTGAAATTTGATTCATATGTTCAGTAGATGAACTATTATTCAATTTTAAATTGTTCTTACCGTTCTCTCTAAATATTTTACATTCAAGAGTTTTGGACAAATTTTTAGAATAATTATCGCTTAGTATTTGAACAATGTTCTCATTTACTTTATTACTTACAATAAGAGATTGGTTGCTTTTAAAATTGTTGTTTTGAGCCATCTTCAAAAATTAGCACAGCAATTCCTGTAACATATTAACATTGCTTAGCTTATATAACAGTTCTGGAAATGGGTGAGTGAGCACATACTTGAATATGTATATATATATATCATATGGTTTTAGTCAGCTACTATTTAATAATGTTAAAAGAAAGTTGTGATGTATATTTGGATCAAGATTCAAAATTCATTCCATATTCAACATAAAATAAAAGGTGAGCTAAATCCAATTCATTAAGTCATTTAAAACCTACCTTAAATCCCTCCGTAAAAGAACGCAAGGGGCACTCTGTAATTATGTGATCCATCGTTAGGATGGACTCCACACAATCACATGACAGGTCTAGTGTCAATCCCCATTTATACTTCCAGTAGTTATGTCTACTCACGCCAGTTCTGAATCCTTTCAACAGTGTCCATTCCCTATGAATGAGGTTCATTCCACCTACAGGTATTGATGGATTGTTATGAGAAACTCATTTCGTCCATCAAAACCGTTCCCCGCTATGGACCAGCTGGTACTGGGCGGTAAATTTATATGATCAACTGGAATGCAGTACTTAGAGGTGGGTTTCAAGATTTTAAACAACTGTTCTAACATGGGAGATCCTTTGTAATGGAAAGTTGTGGGGCATTCAAGATCTTATTAAATTCTTTAAGTAGTGCTTCCTGACATCTTATCTCTGGAGGAGCTATATTACACAGTACCAGGAGCCAAGGGAGTGAAGTTCCCTTGAGAGTGCCACTAATAGCTCTCATGACCCTATTAAGTTGGATATCAATTAACAACATACTTGAATGAGATACTCATAATCCATGTAAATCAGTTTAATAATAACAATAAATATTGAACTCCAGGTTTTAAATAATATATTACTAGCATTTTGTTTATTCACAGCTACCATTTATTCATTAAAAAATAACTGTGATATATGTATTTTGATAAAGATTGTGCTGTTTCGGCGAGGCTCACTCGCCTCTCACAACAATGGCAAGACCTTTGGTCAAGGCAAGGGGTGGTAGGGATGACAGCCGGTTTGCTGGAATTTCATTAGAGTTGGGTGAGCGTTTGTACTGAAAAGAAGTCTAAAAAAATTATCATATTCTCAACATTCATAACCTTCAATACCTCAGCCAAATTTATTACTAAACTCCTAAACAATTTACGATTGTCGCCACAAGCGAATACAACAAAACTTTTGAGCGGGTTATAATATAAAAATTTAATTTCACTTAAAAGTTAAATAGAACAAAGTAAACGTTTGAACCTGTCGTTAAGGAAAGTGCAGGCAGAATCAGGACGGGAGTGATTTTTCTTATACAAGTAAAATTTGATAATTGGTGGAAGCTGGCTTTTTCGGTTTTTGATGGGTTGGGATTTAGCTTCCAGTTTCTAAAATATTTTTCGAGGCTGCAAGGTCACTTGTGAGGGTTTATTCAATAGCTGTGAAGTCTTGTGTTGGTAAGCTAAAGCAATATCGTCTGCATATATAAATTTTCTAGACTTTGTGATTAGTATATCAGCAGTATACATGTTGAACAAAATTGAAGCAAGCACAGATCACTGTGGTATACTATCCTTTAGCTGTCTAAAAGAACTTTTCTCAAGACCAAAATAAACATTAATTAGCTTGGCACTAAGCATTGACTCCAAAAGTTGCAAAAGAAAGGAACAGGGAAAGAGGCTGTAGAACTTTAATAACAAACCTTTGATCTATACTATGTCATAAGCTCCTGTAAGATCAACAAAAGCTGCAGATTATTTAAAACTGCTTTTTAAACCTATTATTGATCAATTACGTCACAGCTAGGATCTGGTCGCTACAACTTTGTCCTTGGTGAAAACCAGCCTGCTCAACTAGAACATTAAAATCAAGAATGGGTGATATTCTATAACAGCCTTTCCTGAAACTTATAAGAAACACTAAGAAGAGTTATAGGGTGATAGCTTTCCATTCGTTCGAGGCCTTTATCAGGCTTCAGAACAGCTACTATGCTTTTGGCAAATTGCCTGTAGATATTTTATTGTAGGCTGTTTGAAGCCTTTGTTTCACTTTGCTACCAGCATGCAACAGAAATTCTGGAAATATACTGCCAAGACAAGCTCTTTTCCTGCTGGTATAACGGAAACCGCCGTCTCTATCTCATTCTTCATAAAATTGGCTCTACTTCATTTCATTAAACTTGTGAAGCACATGTTTGTGAGAAGGATGGCGAGTTGACTTTAATAAGCTGACTATCCGTTTAACTATATTAGAGGCCTTCGGACGGCACTTCTCTTAGATTTGTAGATTTGCCAGTAGAGTTTTTGATGAGGGTAAAGTTTATATTTTCAACAGTTTTAACCCAATTTTCTCTTCTGGCATTATCTAGAGAGTGCAGCAACAATCTCATACGGTCACTGTTCGTGTATGGGTGGGCGAGTGGGTGAAAACCACTGTTTGTGTATGGGTGAGCGGATGGGTAAATACCACTGTAAAAGTATGGGTTGGCGAGTGGGTCAATATCACTATACGTGTATGTGTGTGCGGGTGGGTCAATATCACAAAACGTGTATGGGCGGGTGGGTGGATTAATATCACTGTACATGTATGTGTGTGTGGGCGGGTGGGTCAATACCACTTTACGTGAATAGATGGGTCTACACCACTGTACGTGCAAGGGTAGGTGGGTGGGTCAACACCACTGTAAGGGTATGGGTGGGTGGGTGGGTCAACACCACTGTATGTGTAAGGGTGGGCGGGTGAGTCAACACCACTGTAGGTGTACGGGTGGGAGGGTAAATATTTTTTTCAGTGTGTGCATGCTTGTGTGTGTGTGAGACCAATGAAATTCTTTTGTATTTACGTGTACGGTCGTCCTGCGAGTGTTACGTTCCCTTACGGTGTTTCAGGCGGTCTGGACTTGTGTGCCGGCTGGCCAGAGACGCGGGCTCCAGTGAGAAATTCGTAAAACCTGTATGGGTGGGTAGGTCATCACCACTGTACATGTATGAGTTGTGGTGGGTGGGTTATCACTTCTCTATGTGTATGGGTGGTTAGGTCATCACCTCTGTATGTATATGAGTGAGTGGGTGGGTCATCACTTCTCTACCTGTATGGGTGGGTAGGTTATCACCACTGTACGTTTATGGGTGGCTGGGTGGAGGAGGGGGAAATTAGGCATCTAAACAGGTGTGTAGATAATGGAACCAATTTATCCAAAATATAAATAGTTTTGAAAAATATTTTGTTTGAAGTTTCAATTGATTTATTTACCATGAAGCGTAATAAAATAAATAGGATTCATCATTTATTTCAACGGTCAGCACCATTTATAAACTATACAATTCTTTTACATAGTTTTAAAAAAGCTGTGTTGGAGTTTCCGGTGGCATTTAACTCTTTGTAAAGATCAACCGATTCCTTACTCCATCCTTACTCTTTTCTGTATCCTCTCAGTAAGCAAGCTTTAGCAATGGACAAGATGAGACTTGTGAAACGGTCATAATTTGTAAGCCTGCATTGTGGGAGGAATGAACCTGATGCTTTATACTATGCATTTTTGAAATTCCACTAAACCTTAGAACAAATCAAATTAGGGATTTTGGATCCCTGGCCTACATTGAGAGTGGATAAAAGAATCAAGAACTTTCCTCCTAAATTGATTTGGTCTTAATGACTGTTCATACGAGCAGAAGCTTAAATTAGGTGAGTAACCTCGACACTAACGTGCTGAATAAAAAGTGGCGGAGTCTTTAGCATCAAAGATCAGGAAAAGACCGTTCATTTCAGCCCAGTCAGTAAGCTTTCTGCCATTCTCATCGTCGGTATTGTAGTCCTATTGGCTAGACTATGGTGACTGTTAAAGTCCCACGCATAGAGGACAAAGTGATCAAAACTTGGCTAAATCCTGATGTCAGGTCACTGGATTTTAGGAGGCTTATAAACTATACTATTAACTATAGTAGTTTCTAACCTTGTATTGCCAAAATAAAGATATCACCGTCAGAGCTCTTATGGGTAACTGACACATTGTCTATGTCATGCTTCACGTAAGTTGCAATACCGTACGCCCTGTGCCCTACAGAATCAACAAGTGTGAATGTGGGGATATTGCCTCTTGCACTATTATTATCTTAAATGTGTGTCTCTGGGTTGCAAGGATATCAACATCGTTTTAATGAGGGACCCAACTGATCACTCACTCTTTGCCTTGCTCAAGCCTTCAGCATTAAAATGTAGTATGTTTAGAACAGAACCTATTAATTTAAAATTAGCCTGGTCCTCAAAAGGGCTTTTTTATTTTGTATGGTAGCTGCTATAGCTGGGAGATCACAAATTCATGACTGTCCAGCCACCAGATTTGTTGCTTGTTTAAAACTAACCAGCTTTAAGATTTCGGTACAGCTTTAAAGATTTGTGTGGACGCGAACATCACCCTCCAGATTTAGAATTCTAGTGATAACTTGATTTTAAAGTTTAACATAAATTTAAATGAATTAAATAACCAAAACTACTTATGAGCTTTTAATTGATTTAATGAAGAAAACTCAACAAATTAAGTTTTGAATTTGCGCATAGTATTTTAATATTTGTATTGTGTAACATATAATACTACTACTGTATATGTATTTGGTTATTTTCATATCGTTAATAAGTTATTTTACAAAACCCCTTGTAAAAGGAAACAATTGGCTTCTACCAAAGCATTTTTAACTGTCACTAAGAGAATTAAATAAGTATTTAAAGATATATTCAAAGCGTGTGGTTTGTGCTATTAAGTAGACTTAAAAATAATACTTAACTAAGATGTAAGCTTTGGGCTCATACCATGATACAACAAGTCAAATTGTATCCCTCTTTTACTATCTGTAATATCTAGAGTAGAAAAACAATAAATCTGTAATTAATTGACAATAGTCTAGCAAACCTAATTTACAATGAAAGTATTGACCCAAAAACTTATTTCATCTGCCTTCATTCAAATACTATTTACTAATTTCACTAGTCATTGGTCTTAAATAATTATAGATCTACAAAACCTAATCCATGTTTATTCTTAGGTTCAACTGTCCTAATAACAAGCAGTAACCAAACCAAAACAAGCATTAAAGTATTTATATGAACACAAGTTTACCATATTTATATGAACAAGTTTACCTTATGGCATGTCACTTGAACATTTATAAATTTTACAGAATCAGACTTTGGCGAAAACTAGCAAAACAGATATATTTTTTAAAAAGATTTGTATTACTTCTATTTTTTAGGACATTTCTTACAACAGCAGAAGGCTGTTTGATTGTTGATTGTTACAGATGTGAAGTTCTTTAAAAAATAATCTAAAAACATATGTTACTTTTAATTTAATAAATACAGGTTATTTTTAAGGCATTAGGCAAATGGTTTTAGTAAAAAGGGAGGGGAGAGCAACACACTGATAAAATGTTAAACTGGAGACAGACAGAAACACACACATAAAGAACAGAAAGTTAGTGAAATATTTCATGTCTAAAATTTACTTATTTTTGGGCTACAATGGGTTGTTACTTAAACAGTTTTCTATTATGACACAAACTGTAATTGTCTATGACAGTGACCTTAAAATATTTCACAAATTTTCTGTCATGTGTGTTGTGTTTGTGTCAATCCTAAGATTAGGTTGTATTTAGATACGCTGCACTCCTCCTCTCCTATTGTTCAGTAAATAAATATACATATACTTTTATTCATAAAGAATAACATACTCTTAGAACTTAGGCTTAAGCGGCCGGTGTTGTAGATAGTACCTTGACGCGGTTGTCACCGGAAACTGTAGATTCTAGTTAATAACATACTCCCCTGATTATGGTTGCCAAATAAACAAAGAACACTTAATACAATTGATTTTAAAAACATCAAAATTAAAATACTATATCTATTGTATTTATGTAGAGTATAAATTATGTTTTAAAATTTTGACAGTCTTTTAAAACGCTTGATGTGATTTCCAAAGCTACATTTTTTTAAAGTCCAAAATTTTTATAAAAAATTATAGGATTGTTCCTCTACACCAATCATAAGTCCAACTACATTGATGTTATTCAAGTTATATTTTGTTTTATAACATTCAACAATGGCTAGTGAAATTTTATTTATTCTTCATTTATTTCATATGGTTGATTTAGATTTTTTAAAGCGTATGGTAAGGGTCTATTATTGCTCTTGTTTTTGTATTTCATTTATAACTGTCATATCATTTCGTCTAGTTCCATGGTCATTGGCCAATCCATGAACTTCTTCACATACTTTTAATTTAAATTTCGAAGTGATTGAGCTACAAATAATTGATCTACTATTTTGATGTTGCAAGTTTTTAAAAGACTCTCCGAATAGGCAAGAGATCCTTGACAAGTGTAAGAGTTTCATACTCAATGCTACAACGGCAGTGGTTACTGTTCTGGGATCTGCCTAGTGCGTTCATACTGCAATGATATTCGTGGTCAATTTGATTGCTCCACGCCATTCAGTACAGTTACATTTCCTATTATCTTAATTCATATGTTTGCTGGAGAATGTTCCATGTAGAGTTCTATTCCTTTTCCTTTATGGCTAAGCTTGCAAAAATATTTATATTCATGAATATGAAATTTATGTATTCTTTAT
Source organism: Stictocephala bisonia (assembly GCA_035578905.1). Classification (NCBI taxonomy): domain Eukaryota; kingdom Metazoa; phylum Arthropoda; class Insecta; order Hemiptera; family Membracidae; genus Stictocephala; species Stictocephala bisonia. The sequence goes on along the minus strand of JAQJVL010000209.1, from coordinate 183,770 downwards.
GAACGAAGGGTTTATATATGAAATTAATAATATATCCTTTTAACATCAACTTCATATGAAATTTTTATTTTTATAATTTGTTCAAGATTGACTTATACATTTGCTAAGCAGTATTCAATTTCATATTTTAAGTCACTTGTTTTTAAAATATAAAGGTTGTTGTTGATTTGCAAACACTGACAAAAGTTTATGTATTGTAAATATATCTCCCATTTCGCCCAAAATAATCCCAAGCCTCTATATTTACAGCTTGTGTACAGCATATTATCAGGAACGTAGTTGTAGAATTATAATTTGGTATTTGTACAACTGTTTTTACTGTACTTTTAATCATTTGGTCTGCATAGATTATTAATGACTTAGGAATTTTTGTTGGTGAATTAGTTTGAAATGGATATATGAGGTTGGACAAATAGATGAACACAGATTGTATAACTTTTGATCGGGTACAAGCAATGGATATGAGATGATATAAACATATCTAATTGCTATTTTAACTTTTTCATTGTATCTTTTGGATTAAATATGTATTCATCATTGAACGAGACTCCAAGATATTTTATTAATTTGTTATTTTTTAAGTATTTATTTCTCCATTGTCAAATAGATCAATGGGTTCTTCTTGTAACGAGCCATTTTTAATAGATAAACTTTTGCAATTATATGTTTATTTCTAGACCAATTTCTTTGAATTTTTGAAGAAACAATCTTGTTAGTGTAATGGCAGCGTTTCGTGACTTTCCATTTATTACAGTATAGTCAGAGAATCCAAGGACAGTAAGATTGGGGAGTTAAGGAACTAGACAATAACCTGAGTTATTAGATATATCATTGTTACTTAGTTCTTCATTGTGTTTGGTATCATTGTGTACTTTGGTCAGATACTAAATTGTATAGTGCTAGAGACAAGGGCAAACCTTGCAAAACTCCACAGTTAATTGCAACAGGTTAATTTTTTTTTAATTTATCTTAATTTGGGTTGTGTTATTCTTTTGTAAGTTAGTTATTAGACTTGATAATTTATGGCCTAGTGGGTATGATTCATTCTCTAAATGTTTACAGTATAACCAATATCATCAAATGCTTTTTGTATATTCAAAAATATGATTGTTCAACTTTAATTTACTTAGTTTTCATGATTCAGCAATGTCGTGTTGATTCAAGTACCCAGTGAATTGATTCAGCAATGTCGTGTTGATTCAAGTACCCAGTGAGTTGATTCAGCAATGTCGTGTTGATTCAAGTACCCAGTGAATTGATTCAGCAATGTCGTGTTGATTCAAGTACCCAGTGAATTGATTCAGCAATGTCGTGTTGATTCAAATACCCAGTGAATTGATTCAGCAATGTCGTGTTGATTCAAGTACCCAGTGAATTGATTTACAATAAAATGTCTCTATTTTCTTAACTTTTTGTCAAGAACACGTTCTATGACAACTCTTCTTAATACAGACCATATTGTAATTGGTATCCAATTAATTAAATCATTTTTATCACCTCCTTTATATAGTAAAAATGTTCGGAACTTCAAAAAGCAAGATGGGATATCAGTGTGATTCAACATTCTGTTTGCTATCAATGATAGGACAGATAACTAATTCTATCCAGATAGCTCACAGTATACAGGAAAAGCGTACGTACTTGCTGTTTAAGGAGTTTTTAGGCAACACACACTACACAACCGTGATTTTAGGATGAGATGTTGCTGCATTTAACTGCCTTCTTCTCTTTTAACTAGGTGAGATGAACGGAACGGGTGACTGAGTTCAATCTGGCAACGCCGCTCAGTTCACAGCTGATCGACGTCTTTAAAGCAGACAGTTTACACACTACGAAAAATTTGTTAACGCTCTTTAGCATGGGATTGAGATATCTGGGTAGAGTTAGTTAACTGTGATGTTAGTATATCAAAACAAAATATAGTCTTTTAATAGCTCACATTAGAACTTCATCTGGTCTCTACAGAGATCTGTTTTACGCCATTTTTTTCTTCTTTAGAAATATTTAATCTTGAATCTTTATCAGTCATTAAAACATCATTTGTATTTATACTTTCATTTTTGTAGACACAACTTGCAGAGTTATTATAAGCAGAAAATTGAGATTAAAAATGATTAAATACATCTTCAAGGTTAGTATTAGAACATTTGTCATTGTTGTTTACAGTAGAACTAATGGCTTCCTCCCCTGATTATAATACCAAAATTATGTCATCTGAAATTTTCCTCATCGTTTCTCTTTTCTTCTAGTCAAAGTAAAAAATATCTTTATTTATGTAATAAATATATGTACAGTGAATGGCGTCATACAAAATACATAAAATCTAAATTACTAATACATACAACCATCAATACCATTGAAGGTTTGAATAATTTTCTATTTATAAAAGTTTTCACTGAAAATACTGATTCAAGTAATACAAAGGTTTAAGTATTAAACATTTTTTCAACCTCTCTTAAAAATGAGTAAAAATCAATGATTGATCTAAGATCAGAAGACAGTGTATTATAAAATTGTATCCCTGCGTAGGAAAGTTTCAGGATTGTGTCAGCTAAAAGAAGTTTCCATTGTTCCTAGAATGACAGTGATTATTTTACCCAAAGTTTAAATTTCATCAGAATTCCTTTTTATAAACAAAATTAACTCAAATATATATAAACTATATACAGCCATCATTCCAAGTTCAACAAATACCTTGAATGAAAGATACCAACTAAGTTGTAAGATTATCCTAATAGCTGTGTTTTGATAACAAAGAAGTTTGTTTAAACTTTCATGAGATGTGCTATCAAATAAGCTTATACCAAAAGCAATATGTGAATTAATAAAAGCGAAATAAAGTTTGAAAAGTTTGTAAGTTATTGAATTTAGAAACCTTTTTTGATGCAAACAGTCCAGGTGCTAATTTTTTAATTATAGCTGTTACATGGTTATTCCAACCTAAGTGTTTGTCTTCTTTTTATCCCTAAAACTTTGATTCAAGATGTGTTCATTCAAAACAATGTTAAAATCTGGTACTGATATTTTTTTGAAGGTAAAAAAATGTTATGAATTTAGTTTTGAATGCATTTACTAGTAAACATTATTAATTAAGAATTTATTCTAAAAAGAAAGCTTATAGAATTTTAATATCGTCAAACGTTTTACGTGATACTCAAAATTTATATCATTAACATACGTAATATTATTAAATACTGTTATAACAGTTATTCCTTTGGATAAAAAAGAAACAATGATGGACCTACAATAGATCCCTGCACCCCAAGTTTGATATTTCTTAACCCTAGATCGCGAATACTGCTGGTGCTTCGCCTGCTATTTTCAAACGTATACGTGATCAAGAAAGTAGGCACGTCGCGTGATCTTTTGTAAAACTCAATAAAACATACGGTATGTTTATCATCAATCAAGCGCGACAAACTTTGTACCAATCGACGAAGAATGTACTGTCCTGTACATTTCAAATTTTTAATAATTTTTTATACAATTTTATAAATATAGGAATAAAATTAAACGTGCAATTTTATTTGTCGACAATAATATAACGTAGTATGTTATTATCCTACATCAAAACTTTATTTTTGTCACAAATATAATTATTTTTTATATTTAAATTCAGAAATATCTATTTTATCAGTTTTTGTTCTCAGAAAAAACCCTAAAAGAATGTTAATATTTTATACTATGATTACAATATGCACAACTTTTCAAGAGGTTAACACAATTTGCCCACACTGACTTTTAGTGTTATAAATGTTATACTTTTTAGACTATATTCATATATTTTACATTTTATTGTAGCTAATAGATTGTACTAACAAAGTACATGTAGCAAAAAAATTATACAGTAGAAACCCTATTTTCCGTCAGGAGTCGGGACCGCGGCCGTGACGGATTGGAGAATAGACGGATTATAGAGAATTCACCCACTCACACTTATATCGCTGGAAACTTATTATTAGTGCTTACGCACTTTAATTTTAATTCTGTATAGTACATATTGATGAACAAAATGAGAATGAAAAGGTTAGAAAAAAGACATGTTACAGAATGTATATACTGCAGGTCACAATTACCCTTTTATTACAGTAGGCCTATTTTTAATGTAAAACATAAGCTTGTATATTATGTAATGAGCACAAAAATTAACTATCAACATTCTTAAAATTAAACTGCAGTACAGTGTAATATATTAAAGCCCAGTTCCCAGGGCCAGTGTTTTTTCAGACATCCGGCGGGCTGATGTCGGTACACGGATAGCGTGTCACTTGTGTATCATCAGACATGACCGTTCCAACGGCCTGTGACCTGTGTAGTCGTCGCGGCTTAAAACTTCATCTCTGACCTCTGTAGTGCCGCCTCTTTCTCTATGTTGTACGTGATCTGTTCAGGCAGCCCCGGACGGCCTGTCCGTACGTCAGACAAGCTGTTCCAAAAACCTGTTATCTGGTAGACAGCAGACGAGGCCTTACAAATGACAGGCTGTTGGAACTAGGCTTATAAAAAAAATAAATAAAAAGGGCTAGATGGTGGGAGGGGGAATTGTCATCTACCAGACCGATAAGTCATAAGGCAACTGTCATATCGTGGCGCAACAAACACAGATACTGCTGGATAACAGAAACTGTGGAAAATAGGGTGACGGACAATCAGATTTTCACTGTACATACCCCTTATTTATGGATTGTTACGTAATTTTTCACAGAATTTTTCGTTTCCATGATAAAATTTTTATTTTCCACAACAAACTAAAAATATAAAACTTTGTTTATGGGTACAATATGATTATTTTTCCTAAACAACTTTTTCTTGTCTATTCAATGGTAATATTTTAGAATTTTTACATGTACTATTTGATTACCTACAATGATCATACTGTAACTTTGAAATTTTTTTTCATTTTTCTGTTTTATGTAAACAAACAAAAAAACTAGTAGTTTATATAAAATGTAACAACATATTACTATAGTGCACACAATAATAAACAATTTGGCTATCTTGGAATTATTTACAAAAATATTTTAATGTTCCTAAGAAGGGTTATAAGTTATAATACACGTACAACATTTAAACATTTTTTCAATCTTTTTCAGACAATAATTATTTACTTTTTTTTGTAAGTTTTAATGGTAGTATGTGAAAGTACAGTTCTTGAGAAGAAAACGAAATGATAAAATTGACATTTGGAGCATATTTAGTATTTTTACAAAAAAACTTGCAAAGCACTGAAAAGAAGCACTTACGTTTGGGAGTTCATAATGGGCTACCCAGTATTCACCATCTAGGGTTAATTTTGAGGTTCTTTAAAGTTACTAAGATAAGATATTTCCACAAAGTGTTTACTTCTTTCAAAATTAGATCTAAACAATAAATAAGCCCTATTTTTAATATTTGGTTTTTGAAGTATATTAATAGATAGGTTCTGGATGAGAGACGCTGTCAAAATCCATAACTACTCCTTTAAATGTCTCACCTTTATCTACAGAGTTCATAACAGACTCAATAAAATCAATACTAGCAATTATAATAGATTTTCCAACTGTATATATAGTCTTATTTTTTTGTTCTTTTTATGTTCAATGGAACCTTTATAAGATTATCGAAGATTAAGTGTTTTTTTTATTTTCCTTAGATAGAAATATCTATTTGCAGGATATTCAGGTTGAGATAAGAGAAAAGAATTGCATTTTCTAAAAAATAGCATAATCATTTTTGAAGAAATCATTTTTATTCATTATATGTTCTAAATCCTGTTTCCAATGAGTCAACCTTTCAATAATTCCACAAAAGGAACATTGATTTGAATTTTCTTTGCACATCCTCACTTTATTTTTATTTACCTTTCATTTGTCCCTATTTCTGATTTAATTGAAGGTAGAATTATTATATACACATCGCTGATTGAGAATTCCTGTCAAGTACTCCTCTACCAACCAATTATTATATACGCATCGCTGATTGAGAATTCCTGTCAAGTACTCCTCTACCAACCAATTATTATATACGCATCGCTGATTGAGAATTCCTGTCAAGTACTCCTCTACCAACCAATTATTATATATGCATCGCTGATTGAGAATTCCTGTCAAGTACTCCTCTACCAACCAAATACTCCTGTCCGCCGTTTCCTTTCTCTCTCTTTCTTCCAGCAAATTTTAATCTCATTACCAATTTTCAGTAACGACGACAAGTTCTAAAAATTATAACTAGACCTAAAAAAAAGTAGTCAGACTTTTTAACATAGGCATTTTGTTTCTTAAAGACGGGTATTCTTTGGTGTTATATATATAACACCCTAAGCCCTTTTCCCACTAAGTCCACGTGTTCCAATTATTATCAGTATTACATATAAGGATTTTAAATAGTTTTACAATATTAGAAAACTGATAGTTAAATTCTTTGGCTATTAATTTAGGGTCTGTCAATATAATAGCCCCTTATTATTAAGTTTAATGTCTAATTTAAGTTTATTTTGAAGACTCAGTTCCTTTTTTGCCACATTCCATACGGCTGTTAGATTTATTATTGGAATTTAGGATGTAGTTGTTACTAACTTTTTTTTGCTGTACAGCCTATCTCTTTAAACATCTTTTTATACCTCTGTACATAGTTACGAAAATTAGGACCAGATCTTAATTTAGCTTTGTTAATTTGCGTGTATAATTTGTTATAACAATTGGAAAATAAATTCATTATTCATTGTAGTCCATGGAAAAATTTAGTACTGTATATAACATGTTATATGATATAACATATAATATACACTGTTACTATTAGACTTGATGATTGTTATACATTTTTTCTAGTGTTCTGAAGGAAAGGAATTTGAGTTGTACTAGGAAGGAAGTGACCATGACCGGCTCAAAACAATTTGAGATTTTTGCAATCTACTAGGCGTTTAATGATATAATGTGTCATTATTGAAATTTATGTTTTTCAACATGCTATAAGAATTGTATAACCGATAAAGGAGTAGGCCTAAATTAATGCAAAATTGTTGTGATTCAATCTTCTTGTGTGCATCACTAAATGCTGATGACAACAAACAAGTTTTTATCTTCAAAACAACTTCGAACGTCAATTCAATCATCCACACCAAATACTAATAATTAAAATAAAAAAAGTTCAAAGCTATACCAAACATTCAGATACATAAAGATTATATTTTTACAATTTAAAAGTATTTAGAGAGAAATATTGTAGTTTTAATCATAAGCAACAGTTATAAGCAAGAAATATTATACTAAATCTGGAATATTACGGAAAGAGACTGGAAAAGGTTCCAAGCAGGAGAAACGAAATTCTTGAGAGCAGTGAAAGGAAAGACAAGACATAATTGAGTGAGAAATGGAGAAATAAGAGAAGGACTGGTTGAGGAGAGTTTGAGGGAACTGTTGGAGAAAGTCAAACTGGAGTGGTTTGGACATCTGAGAAGAATAGATGAGGAAAGAATTCCACGAAAAATTGAAAAAATTACTCTGAACAGGAAAAGACCACGAGGAAAACCAAGAAAAAAGTGGTTACAAGATATTAAGAAAGAAGTGGAAGTGGCCACTAAGGTGTGTTTATGTGTGGCCACTTGATAATTAATAAAAAGATCTTACATAGGAGATATAAGATTAGCTTGTCATATGATGATTATCATGCCTTCAGTGTTGTAAGGGATATCAATGTAGGACATTAACTGGGTTGTGCTATAAGGATTGAGTGATGTTGATAGCAGCATCCGATACAACCCTAAATCCTTTTGGGGGCATATGAAGTCTTTGTGTAAGGTCAATACAGTTCCTGGTATACTTAAACCTCCGTTCACGAACCTTCTCGAATGTGTGAATTATTTTCAGATTATTTTGCTACAGTCTATGCCGCACCCTCAGCATGTAATGGAGATTACTTATATGATTCCAGTATTAGTGTCTCGTGTTGGCATATATCTGCTGTTGACGTCAAGAAGAAACTTCAGTGTCTCGATGGTTCTAAGGGTGCTGGACCTGACAATGTCACTCCAGCTGTGTTGAAGTTATGCAGTTCTGTCATCGCTCCTCATCTCTCCTCCTACTTCAACCGTCTTTTGAGTGTGGACATATTCCCTGATGTGCTGAAGCCTGGCTATCTTGCTCCTGTTAACAAATCTGGGGACATCTCGAATGTTGAGAACTACAGGCCAATTGTAATCCAATCGGCTATTGCTAAAGTCTTCGAGGGATTGATACTTGATGTTCTGTCTTTTACCTTTAAGAGTGTAATCATTGCTGAGCAGCATGGGTTCTGTCCTGGGAGGTCTACGATTACCAATTTGTGTGTCTTCACCAACTATATTTACTCCGCTTTCTCCCGTCATCACACTGTGGACTGTATATATCTAGACTTTGCTAAGGCCTTTGACAGAGTCAGTCATGCCCACCTGATTGCTAAGCTTGAGGCACTTGGAGTTGCGGGCCTTCTGAAATGGTTTCAGAATTATTTAACCGGTCGTACACTGCAAGTAAAGTTTGCCTCAAGCATTTCTGAATCTATTGTTCAGGTCACATCTGGAGTACCCCAGGGCTCACTCCTGGGCCCATTTTGTTCAGCTTGTTCATTAATGATATTGGTAAGCTACTTGACTGTAAGTTTGTTCTTTTTGCTGATGACGTCAAGATTTTCAAGAAAGTCTCGCCAGTATGTCAACAGTATTCTCTTCAAGCTAATTTGAACAATATTTCTTTATGGTGTGATGAAAATGGTATGCAGTTGAACGTAAATAAATGTCAGGTAATGATATTCGGGAGAACTAAGTCTTTGATTCCTTTCGACTACCACCTGAATGGAACCAAACTAAGAAGAGACAGTGATCAAGAACTTGGGGATCCACTTTACACCCAGTCTCGACCCAGGAGAACACATTGCTAAGATCTGTGCCAAGGCGAACAGAGTTTTAGGACTTATTGCTCGCACATCTAGGAGTGCTTTTTCTCCAGATACGGTGAAGATATTGTATGTGTCTGTGTGGAATATGGGTCCGTTATTTGGGCTCCCCATCAGGTTGGCCATTGCTGTTCTCTCGATGCTGTCCAGAAACGCTTTCTTCGCCTGATGGGTGTTAGGGATGGTGTGAACTATTTGGATATTGATGTTCAAGAGATTGCAGTTCAGCATGGAGTTATCTCTCTTTCCACCAGAAGAGTTATGGACTTGATATTTTTGTTTAAAGTCGTCAATGGCTTGATTGATTGCCCTGAGTTACTTCAGCTTTTTGACTTTCATGTTCCTCATAGAACCCGTCTCACTCAGACTTTTTCCAAGTATCACCACTCCACTTCTTATGCTTTCAATAGTACTGTGCGTACTTCTCATGCGTCTTGGGAATATTGCTCAGTTGGAATTTTTCGGACTAACCCTCCAGGAGTTCAGAAGACTGGCTCGGTCCTTACTTGAAGATGAACTTTGATGGTTGTATTTCGAGGCTATTATGCACTCCTTATTACACTGAATCATTTCCTGTTATATTTAATATTTATTAGTATGGTGATTGTTGAATTACTATCCTTGTATTGTTTTTCTTGTACATTTGATTTATTTATATTTATTCAATGTTTGTTTATTGTTACTTGTTGTTGTTTACTTATGTTATCAATAATTTCACTTTCTTTGTCATCCACATGTAATTTAATCAGTTAAGTGCTGGTCTTGTATGGCTGTTTGATTCAACTTAATTTGTTATTCTTAGTTATAAGAGGTTATTGGTTTGTGTACCGTATTTGCTGATCTCTTTGCATTGCCATCTTTGTATTATATTGTGTAAAATGGTGTTATCGTTGAAATAAATAAATAAATAGATATGTTTATGTATGGCCATTAAGGTGTGCTTATCTGTGGCCACTAGGTGTGTTTATGTGTGGCCACTTGATATGTTTATGTATGGCCATTAAGGTGTGCTTATCTGTGGCCACTAAGGTGTGTTTATGTGTGGCCACTTGATATGTTTATGTATGGCCATTAAGGTGTGCTTATCTGTGGCCACTAAGGTGTGCTTATATGTGGCCACTAAGGTGTGTTTATGTGTGGCCTCTAAAATGTGTTTATGTGTGGCCACTAGATATGTTTATGTATGGCCACTAAGGTATGCTTATCTGTGACCACTAAGGTGTGTTTATGTGTGGCCACTTGATATGTTTATGTATGGCCACTAAGGTGTGTTTATGTGTGGCCACTAAGATTGTTTATCTGTGGCCACTAAAAAGTGTTAATGTGTGGCCTTTAAGATGTGTTTATGTGAAGCCAATATTTAGACCGAACCTTAAACGGCCCCATATAAACCATTACTGAGCAATAATGTAGTATTAGTGGGGATGAGAGGGGAAGTGGTCGTTGCTGGAGGGGGCTATTAGTCAGCTGATTCAAAGTAGTCTGCACTCTTCAGTACAGCAATAACATCTCGTGTGAATAATAAACATTAGTTAGCCTGATTTTAGAAATGAACATTGTTTATATTGATTAACTAAAACTATTTCTCTTAATTAATTTTAATCAGTCATTTTCATATTGATGTATTTACTTAATTTAATACAGTATTATAAATAGGTCCTAAAAATCTAGTTGCTTATTAGAGATAATAAAGTAGGTTGATAAATTAAATACTGAAATATAATCAAATAGTAAAATTAAACTGACCAGAAATGTAATAACTTGGCATGTTCTAGTCACATAGAATGTACATTTTCAGTTTCCAATATAATGTACAGTAGTGTTTTATATTCATTCCAAGAATATATTTACAATATTTACAAGTAGAGTTATGTTAATCTGAAACTAAAAGTCATATTAATGCAGAAATATATAAATAAGACACTTAAGTAAATAACACTCAATTAACGTGTATAATATACATTAAGCAGCGACATCAAAATTTAGACATAGTTTTAATAATTAGGCTTTGTGGAGCTCTTTGTGCAATAATTATTTTTGAAGGAAATATTTTCAATAAACATTGTTGAAGGAAATACAAACAACTAATAAGTATGTTACACATTATACATATAGGCCTAAAATAGACTCGTCTTATTGCTTTTTATTCAACGATACAATTTATTTGTATGTCTAGTTCAAGTATTTATTGTTTGTACTAAGTCTACAAAACTATTGCTGTACAAAAGTTGCTCGACTAATTCCAATATCGCCGACTTGATTTTTGTGTCTTTAAGTTTTAATTTTTAGTTGTTTCATTTTTTTAGTCCACTCTAATTCTGCAATTCTACTATTATATGCACTATTTATTTTAAGGCGCCTGTCATCATAATTTATTACTTGTATTTTTGTTTTATTATTTAGCACTCATGCTCGAAATGGCCATCAGTCGTTGATGCTTGCTATATCAACATGTAAACACACCCATACACGTACAGAGGTAATGGCCCTCCCATCCACCCGAATCCGCGACACAGGAGCGCCTCTTACCTGGCTAAGGGCTTGTCATAAATAATTTTCGCTAGGGGTGCGACTCAGGAGCGCCTCCGAAAAGGGGTGGGGAGGCGCTCCTGTGTCGCACCTAAAACTACCTGTCCTCGACACTCTACCTGCTTCCTACCTGCTATCAAGCTCAGCTCGCGGGGTCTTCTAAATACCTACCAATCTAATATCACAACGGCTACTATCATACTGACTTTGTTAAGTGCACTGCATATTTTGTAGGAGTAAGTGTAACATTGATTCTGTAGGGGTTATCCTAAAAGACCAATCAAAACTATTAATCACGTTTCTCAATCATATTTCATTTTATTTTAATTAAACTTGCAATAGTGGTTAAACTATTGCAGACTTGTTTTAAAACAAGTTTATAATCGTACAGAGAAAACATCTACCCTTGTTCATGCACACTATCTACCTTCGTCTTCGGAGGTGGGCCACATCATGTTTACCACATCAACTCCCGAGGACTAAAATAATGATGTATTTATAGTCATCTTAAAAAAAAAAAAAAACTATAAACTTTATACTTTTTAGTTTTATGTAAAAGGAACATGTAGACACTCTTCATTTGATCATGACTTGCCCCTTTAACCCATGAGTATTAATTATAAAATATTTACCATAGTTTATACAAATTCATAAAAGCCAAGCAGTGGGTTTTTAAAATTATATTAATTTTATTACTGGGCAAGTGGTTTCAAAGAAATTGAAATTACAAAAAAAGGTCAATAACTACAAATAGGCTTGTAAATAACAAATATGTATGATTTAGTTTTATCACTTAATAATTTGTATAACATTCTAAAATAATAAATATACAATTAAATTTAAACTAAATAATTTGGGTTACACTTACTAATATTTAAAACTTAAAATTTAAAAAAATACACTCAAACAAAAAATACTATTTACACTCTATCTGTAGGCTACAATATTCTAAAACAACAAAATATGGAAATTCAAACAAAAAATTCTATTTTACTTTTACTTAATATTTACTACAATATAAATTATAACAAACAATACTTAAACTCAAATAAAAAATACTATTTACATTCAATCTGTAAGCTACAATATTCTAAAACAAACAAATATAAAATAATTATTAATTTACAAACCTCCTTTTAGTTAACTACTTAAATCTAATAGATTCTCCTACTTTTGATAAAAAGTCATTTATAATAACTTCCCTAGCTAAATATCGTTCACACAACTGTTTTAGTCGACGCTGTAGCTGTTCAGTGTTTTTGGTTGAGTTTGTTGCAGAGCGTCTGTTCTCTCCAGTGCGTCATTTCGGTGTATGGCCTCGATAACCGTCCACGTAGATGGGTTTTGGAGGCCTTCTAAGTTCTTAAATCGGTTATTCCACGCCTCACACATATTGTTTGTTCTGTGTGAGTCGGAAAGAATCGCTTCATGCACTTTCCAGAGTGATGGTGGAAACATGGCTGCTCCTGCTGTACCGCTCACATAGTAGACGTCGAAGTAGTATAGTAGGTATAAAGCTTCGACAGGAGCCAATCCCTACAGCAGCTGCATCCCCTGTAGTACATCTTTTTCTGGAAGGAAAGCCAAACTATCAACTCCAAACTCTTCAGACTCTCTGTAGTTTCGAGTAAGTCCGTACTGTTGGTTGTGCCTGCAAGTGCTTTGGCACAAATGAAAAAAAAAAAACAGACGTGATAGCAGCAGTTTCAAAGTCAAAGGTCGAGGAAGGAATGTTTGTAGATTCAATACATTTGGCCAACACTGTTCGTAGAACAGAAAATTACAAAAACATATAAAAGTACTTAAAAAGTCGTGTAGACAACAATTTTTGTTATATTACCAATTAACATTTTAAAATTAAGGCAAAGGAATGACTAAGAATGTCGGTACTGACATCAAAGCCATAGTATTTTGATTAAATATAGAATATTTTCTATTAATAAATACCAAAACACACTCCACAAAAACCTGTAAGATACCCTTGGTGGGGATGTATCGTGTTTATAAGGAGGGGTATTTTTTCTTAGTAATACTAATGTTGTTCTTCGGGGGTTTCCATATTTTACGCGGAATTCCTTATGGCGTATTCCAAGCGGTAAAACAAGAGGGTGGAAAGGGTAGAAAGTCCAATGAATTCATCACTTTCATCACACAAAAGCATCGTTTTTCCTTGTGAAAAACTTTTGCTTAATGTTTAGTTACTTTATTTAAGAAAAAATGATTAATTTTAATATAATGAGATCTATGTTAAAAACTTTACTATGTACGTAAGCCTAAACCTTAGATTTATTTGTAAGGATAATTAATTGTATTACATAGTTGTTTGTATTTTGCTTACTGTTCTATGAGACATAATTGATAATAAAAACTTTAATGTACTATACTGTACATTATCAGAATTTTCAAATAAATGTGTTATTTGCTTGAGGTATTTCGCCTACAAGGTAGGCATTATTGAACAAAAATCAAATTAAATGAACTTGTTTCCAAAATATAATAATATAACTGATATAGCATAAGGTGTAACTGTTTTAAAAATTAAAAAAAGAGTTTTACATTTGAAAGAAGATAAATAACTAAGTTATCAGTTTTATCTAATTAAATCAGGAATTTATTGTGCAGGTGTAAAAATGTTCTGAGACTAGAAAGACAAAATAAGATATTTTATAATTTAATTTGATTTTAACGCTATGCATATTGAATTATCACTCGCTAATAAATGTCTTTTGATAATTTACGCTATCTAAAGACTTAAAAGATTTTAAATATTTGATTGTCATCTACTTGTTGGTTGGTATGAAAATAATGTATTGGATGTGTCTCAATGATAACTGATTCTATTTACATAAATTTTATAGAACAGTATATGTTAAAGGTATTATTTCTGAAACTGAAAATATATACCGCAAACAGATGTTCTATCAACTTATTACTTTGTTTAATTATTTAATGGCTCTTGTTCAAATGATTACATTATTGACGTAATCTTGATTTAATAGAAAGGACCACGAAAAATAGTTACTTAGGAATACGTAAAACGCCAACCAATCCACGATTTTAGGTCTTATACAATAACGTTTTCTATTACTTAGAAGCGTGTCAATGAATCGGACTATAACAGCTTATTTCAATGTAGCTTATATTTACAATTTCAATACCTGAAGACTTTTTTATTTCTAAAGTAATTTGAAGTGTAAAATTGTTAACAAACCCGGATCTTGTGTAAATACTGTAAATGTATGCTTATTTTAATAAATATATGTCTATTGCTTTCAAGTTAAACACACTCTCACCATGAATATCAAGGCCCCTTAGTTTTTGAACCCTTGTCAAAACGCTTGTCACATTGGACCCGCGAGGGTACGACAGTGGAGCGCCTCAAGGTCAGGCGCTCCACTGTCGCAGTTGTGCTATTTCTTGGCTGACAGTTTTATTAGTTTTTGCCAGGCGCTCCACTGTCGCTCTCCCCATCCACCCATACACGTACAGAGGTAATGGCCCTCCCATCCACCCATACACGTACAGAGGTAATGGTCATTAAGCATTCTGCATGTATAGCTTATATTTTCAAATGGTTTATATTAATTAATATATTAACTGTATAGTTCCTAAAAAACTTGTGATGGTGGGAATAAGCTAGCCTATACTTTTTAAGCCACTCTGGCAGGAATCTTTAACATGTTAAAACATTGATAGAAATGCATAATTACATTAAACTTCACGTTCTATAATGTAACCCCCCCCCCATTTAGTTCCACCTCCCTCTTGTCCACAGACCTTAAACTAAATGTTGGCTTTACAGTCAATGCATTACTGAAATTATTGTACATGTTGAAAATTTCACTACTTTTTTTACAGTTTTACATCAAGGTCTTTAACAACATCAGCAAAATGCTCAATAAACTTATTTGCAATATGCTTTGGGTCAGAGATATGTTTTTCTCCTTCTATTAAGGATATGTTGTTGACCCTTCCCTTGTCTTCCACCCCTACTTCAGAATTTACCAGTTCCCATACTGTTTTTTTGATATTGGTAGATTTATTGATTTTAGATTGAAAATAGATTTAAAATCAATAAATCTACCAATATCCAAAAAACAGTACGGGAACTGGTAAATTCTGAAGTAGGGGTGGAAGACAAGGGAAGGGTCAACAACATATCCCTAATAGAAGGAGAAAAACATATCTCTGACCCAAAGCATATTGCAAATAAGTTTATTGAGCATTTTGCTGATGTTGTTAAAGACCTTGATGTAAACTGTAAAAAAAGTAGTGAAATTTTCAACATGTACAATAATTTCAGTAATGCATTGACTGTAAAGCCAACATTTAGTTTAAGGTCTGTTGACAAGAGGGAGGTGAAACAAATAATAGATTCTTTTAACAATAAATATTCCGGTTATGATGAGCGGTTATGATGAGGTACCGATAACAGTAATTAAGGCAATAAAAACTAATATAAGTTCAGTTTTCAGCCATCTAATCAACTCTTCATTTGTTTCGGGTATCTTTCCTAATCAGTTAAAGCAAGCTAAAATAATTCCAATTCATAAAAAAGATGATAAACACAATATTATTAACTACCGACCGGTTTCCATTCTACCAACATTTTCAAAAATATATGAAAAATCAGTACATTTACAATTTAAAAATTTCTTAGAAACTTTTAATTTATTGGACGACGGTCAGCATGGTTTTTGGCAAGGAAGATCAGTAGTTAGTGCTGCTGTGTCATTCATTGAAACGATCATAGATTCAATAGACAAAGGAAAGCATACAATTGGCATTTTTATGGATATATCTAAAGCTTTTGACAGTGTCAATCATTCTAAGCTAATAGAGAAATTAGATACCCTTGGGGTTGCAAGAAATGCCCGTAACTGGTTCGCGTCCTACCTCACAAATAGAACTCAATATGTAGAGATTACAAATTTAACAAAAAACAACAAAATCATTAAAACTGCATCATACACTAAAGTTCTCCGGTTTGGTGTTCCCCAAGGTTCTATTTTGGGACCGTTACTCTTTCTTCGTTACTTAGTGGGTATAGACAAGTCATTATCATACAAAAAAAGTAATAGTGACCTCTATATGTATGCTGATGATGCAAACTTGGTGGTTTCATCAAAATCACCAGAGGAAGCAGAAATCTACACCTACATTGAATTTGAAAATATAGAAAATTATTTAACACGTTGACTGCGGACTACTTCTTTATACGTAGTGGTGGCGCTGCGCGCGTAGCGGACTACTTCTAAAGAAGTACCCCTCTCGCTTCAACGATATTGGTTCAGGGTGAGGCTAGCCATTGCCCGGGAACCTTGTGCCACTCACCGCTTGTTGTGCTGTTCTTTGTGTGCATTTTGGTGCCGACAATTTAGAAGTAGGCCTAGTCCACTACGCGCGCAGCGCCACCACTACGTATAAAGAAGTAGTCCGCAGTCAATGTGTTAAAGAAGCATAATTTACTTCTAAACATACAAAAAACTAAGTTTATTAATTTTAAAACTCCCCAAAATAGACTATTAACTGATCCCTTACTAGCTTATAATACTCAACAAATTTAAAATAAGAATAATACAAATTTTTTGGGACTAAAGATAGATGAACATCTAAATTGGGAGGAACATGTTCATAACATATTAAACAGAATAAATTCTGGAATGTATGCGTTATCAAGAATGAAATATTATTGCGATCTTAACACCTTAAAAAGTATTTACTTTGCTCATATCCATTCACATATATCATTTGGTATCGCACTTTATGGCTCAACTAGGAAAATAAATGTAGACAAAATTTTAAAACAGCAGAAAAAGGCAATCAGAATTATGTTAAACTTAAAATATGATGATTCAGCAAAAGAACATTTTAAGAATTTAAAAATATTCACTGTCTATGGTCAATATATCTTTGAGACTATTTTAATTGCGCGAAATGAACAATCAAATGTTAATTCTGATATAGTTGTAAACCCATATAATACAAGGGGAAGAAATGAAATCGTGCAGGCACATAGGCTCAAGTTTTTTGAAAAAAAACCTACATTTATGGGGAGAAAGTTTTTGAAATATATTCCACTCAATATAAAATCAGAAAGTGGGTCAAAATTTAATAAAATGTTGAAAGAATACTTAATTAGCAAATCTTTGTATTCAGTTGAGGAACTTTCCACCTCCCTCTAGCACACTTCAATCTCTTTTATTAAATAGACTATGCAATTTGTGAAAGTAAATGTATATATGTACATAATTCTTATTTTTGTTTTGTTTTATTATTTTCTTATGTAACTTCTAATTTTAGGAAATGAAGAACAATGGGTTTACACTTTAATTTAGGTAAATTAAGTGTTCTTTTTACCTTGTTAGATTAGAAATTTTGACGCTACTTATTTGTACCACTTGTACATGAAGATAAATAAAGAGATTTGACGATGACTATGACTAACAACCATTAGGTGCACATAACTACTGTTACACTATAGGGAAATGGTTGGAAATAAAATCAAAGCAAATCGCTTTAAGATTCACTACCATTACAAGCTTCAAAAGTAACAAAAGACAGGCAGTAATGATAATACAGCAAACAATTATTATTATTTGTTAATTATTGTCAATTTCAGATAAGACGACAGAATAACTGTTAGCAGACAACAGTAACACAGGAATTTTGCACCAAAAGTATGCTGCTGCACAATCGGCTAACCTCGGAGAAGTTAGGATATTTTTGTCTGTAAAACAGGTATTTCCCCCACCACAATCATCACATTGCTCGGTACTGATTTATATGGGGCCGATTAAGGTTCAGTAATATTGAGCTGAACATGAGTGATTACAAATAATTATTACTAAAAAAATATGGGCAGCAAAACAAAGTATTATAAAGTAATAAACCATTTATTTATTTTAAAATAAATAATTTTACAAATAATATTGTAAACCAGAAAATAATTTACAAAATGGCAATGCGACATATAGAACTGGATGATTTATTAAAAGAAAGAAAAAGAAAACAAGTTTTACTAATAAAAAACCATTTAAGAAGCAAACTTGATAAAGACTATAAAAAAACTACTTAGATTGATAAGACATAATAACAGTCTATTTGGAAACAATTTTCTCTCTTCTAAAAATCCACCATAAAAATTAAATATTTATAGGTTTGATTACATAACAATTTAATACTTAGAATATAAATTAAATCTTATTATATTTCCTGAACTGAAAAGGTAACACTACCACCAACAATTGTCAAGTACTTGAAAAAATTGTCAGTCTGACATGTTAGAATATTCTCCATTCTTGTCTTTGATTAATTTTCACAATTAGATTTTGTATTTTATTCATAAAAAAGTAATTTTATTACTAAATCAAATGATGACTGGGCGTATTAGAGTGAATCCACAGTTTGACAACATTCGATTTGCACCGGTGAATAAATTGTTTAATAAATTACTGATGGATTATTTTTGTAATACTAAAAAAGTTTTAAGTTTTTTTTGTTGACTAATTTAAGAAATTGAATTTAACAAATAATCAATTGCTATATCATGATCTTGGAATTGGTGATGTGATTAATTATCTATTAACAATGCTCAAATAAAATAAGAATAAGTTACACACAAAATTAATTATATTTAACATCCCACTTTATTAAAATTAATTATTTTAATATTTAAAACAATTAGCGACCATGGAGGTTTGCATTTCACACAGGTTTTTATTTCTGTTTATTTGAATAATACATGGTTTCAGTGATAAAAATAATAAATTATTAATGTTATAATCTCTTCCAAAGAAAAGTATATGTATTCATGGAATAATTAAATGAAATGTAAATTAAAACTGCTGTGACCCTATAGTTACTAAAAATATAACTATAATTAGTAACAGCCAGCTTGATATTGGTACAGTATTTATACAGTTTTTGAAACTTTGTCTATTCTGTCAATGGCTTCACATTTTTAGCCTAAACTCATTAAATCATCTAATTTAATTTTTATGCTAAGGAATCTGTATAACCATGGTAAAGTACCGTTTATGTCAATATTTTGCCTACCAAAATTATACTTATAAATATGGCTTTATATATTGTAGCTTTACATAACTTTAATTTTTAAGCTTGAACTGATTTGAAAAACCTAATCCTATCAAGATTTTTTTTCTTTTTAATCATACAGTGTTTTACATGATCATAACTAGAACTAAAAATGCATCAATGCAATAAAAAAATGCAATACATATATTTTTACTTTTTTTTATTAAAATACAAAATTTACCTGAATGTTCATGAAATATAGAATAGTATTCAAACTTACATAACATGCAGCTTGCAATGCAGAAAAATCATTTTTTAAATCATTACTAACTAGAATCAGTAGGCAGTATATACCAATTTAGACATATATAAATCCCTGAAATTAAATAATTTTAAAATTAATAGTAATTTGTAATCAGTATAGCCGAATTATAAAATCCATATTTAATTATTTTAACTTTTATTGGTTAAAAACAAATATTGAAACATATTGTTCAAAATGTTTTCACTTTTGGATCAGAGATAGTGGTGGTTTTCTTACAACTAATAAAGCGATGTTATCACAGGAAGGATCCAAAGCCAAAGGTGCGTTTGATTGGGTCCCAGTAGTATCGAGACCAGTTTTCCCTGGTACCATCAGCATCACTGTCAACAAACAAACAACCCAAGCCTTATAAAACACTAAACACACAGATTGTTTTTAAGTTTTAAATCACAACAAAAAAAACAGTTTCATTAAGATCTACTAGCTATTTTTTAATTCATTAGATATAGAATTGTATCATTTTGTAATGTAAATTTTGTTTTGATTGGATTCCAGTTAATTGAGCATAACTATTATATCAATATTTAAATAACGCAACAAGTATTGTACAGCTTCAAAATGTTTCTGATTTGTGTTTTATTTTGAAATAAATTTTAAACAAAATAAAAATGTGAATATGGTGGTTGCAACCTAACAGATAAAAGTATGTTTTATTGATTTCACCAAAAGATTAAAAAAACAGCAGCTGCAGATAAAACCTACTGGAGCCTAGCAAAAATCCAGATGCCTTATCTGGGTATTTTGGAGACATATGACTTCCTATAGAGATAAAATATTCATTAAAGATACGCTCAACTTCCGCTGGACTTTAAACAGCTCCGGTTGGCTCCGACAGGCGAATCAGGTTGTCAGAGTTCCCAGAACGGCCCAACTCCTCATTGACAATCCTCCAAGTTGCTTTCCCCATGTTTTTACTTTTCTTGATGAATCTGTTGTTATAGTTAAGTTTCGCCTGAGAAATAACCCTACGGAGAATGGATTTGTATTTCCTAAAATAGGAAACAAAATCCGGAGAAACATTTGTTTTGCTCATAATAAACAATTCACGTTTGCGAGCACAGGATGTCCTTATTCCTCGTGTGTTTAGGTCACTTAGTGTACGTGAAAGAATAAAACTGCTACTGATGCGTGGATGGGGAGATAATGTATGATCATATGATGCAGTAACACATTTATTTAACAACATTTTTCCTAACAGAAATCCTCTAAGTCAACAGTAGCTAAAACCGTTTTTAAGGACTGGCAGCGTTAAGGGTGTTTGATCAGATTATTTTTGAAAATTGTTTGAATAAAATTGTTAGTATCCTTGTAAGTAATAAATTTGTTACAGGAGAAAATTCTAAAAAAATTCTTTGTGGAGATATGGCTGCCCAAAGTGACTAATTTGGCTTTTTTGGTGCATAAGTCATGAACAAACCGCATGATATAATTTTGAGAATATAGTGGACAAAAGGTATACAGTATAATATCAACTTAGTATACAGTAAATCTAAAACAAAATATTTTTTTAAATGTTACCAATTATTTTTTTTTATAAATGATATGTGTTCAAATTTTGAGTTGAAATTTGTACAGTTATCTTTGGCTAAAAAAGTATATTAGTATTGAATATATATAAAATTCATTGCTGGAGTTTACTATAAATGTAGGAGTTATGTCCATCTGTCAAATTTGCAGGGTGGGGCATCAGGGGGCTATGAGGGGGAGGAGAATACATTGCTAGTTCGTTAGTGAGTCAGGATCTTTACTAATCATAGCAGCAGTTGCAATAAAATCTAGAACAAAATTCCTTACAACGCTAAACTGGTCGCCCAGATGAACATCCTTAAGGATCGTGTCAGAACTGGACGACCAACAACAGTGACAGATGAACTCACATCATTAGATGTCCTTCAATCTTTTGTCCAATATTCCACTGAATCAGAACAGCAGCACAAGGACATGGAATGTCTTGGGAGTCAGAGACAGAAGTTTTAAAAAAATCATGTATTAGGGCGTACCGAGTATATCTGGTTCAGGAACTCAACGAAAACGACTTCGATCAGCGGCTCAACTTTTGTGAAGGTGGTATGATGGATAGAATTAACCGAAACCAAATACTTCTGAACAATATTTTATTTTCAGATGAGGCAACATTTATGCTAAACGGCACCGTTAACACGTTGACTGCCATGAGGGCCACCGGTGGCCCACACAACAATTTTAGCTCATGCCATGAGGCTCACCGGTGGCCCTCACTAGATTTCAGCCTGGCGCTACAGCTGTTTCTACGGTAAAGTTCAATATTCATTGTTCCGAGTTCTGTGTACCATGCAACCGGAAATGACCCCCCGAGTACAGAAATAGCCGACATCTGGTCTTTTGCCACCATTTTGTGAAGTTATTGATGAGGTATACCGGTAGCCCTCATGGCGTGGGGCAAAAACTTTACATATGCCATATGATATTATGTTCCAGCTGTTTTGTTGTGATTTTTATATTTTCTTCCCACACACTGATCAGCTTCTGAGGTTAGGTGTTTAGTAAGTGACATTGATTTTTTTGTGACAGAAACTAGTCTGTCTAAATGTCGTAAAAACTAGTTCAAATATATAAAAATGTATTTAGGATTGCTTTATTTAAAAACCAGAGGACTGTTTTCTATCACATTTTATGAGCTTTCAGAATATATCATTAAAAATTACGTAATACTAAAAATGGCGCTACAATTTGTGTTTGATTTATAAAAGACGAGGGAGCCAACGGTGGCCCACATGGCGCACAGCGGCACGTATGACGTGGGCTACCGGTGGCCCTCATGGCGTCAGGCGGACATACAGTTTTACTACGACGGCCTCAGAATGACACAATAAATTATCTATCTACGCTGGCAGTCAACGTGTTAATAGGCATGATTGTCAGTATTTGGACAACAGCAACTCGCACCTGTAAGATGAAACCCACAAAAACTTAATGTTTGAGCAGTTATTATTTATTGTAAACCAAATTATAGGCCTATTTTTTATCAATGATAATTTAAATGCTGTCTTGTACCTATAAATGCTCCATAATGAGACAATTCCTGCCCTACTAGCTAGACTTGGCCCACAATTCCAAATAATTTATTTCCAACAAGATTGAGCACCACCACATTATGGCGTTGACGTTAGACAATACTTGGATACAATATTCCCTCAAAGGAGGATAGGAAGACGCAGTGTAGTAAAGTAACCTGCTTGTTCCCCCGATTTATCTCCATCTGATTTTTTTTTTCTTTAGGGATACCTCAAAGATATAGTTTATCGTATTAAGCCTCGAGATTTGACGCACCTAACACAACACATATCCGAAAAAGCTCAAGATATTCCTCATGACTACCTTCAAAATGCAGCGGGAGGCTTTTACAACCACATAGGCTATTTTCAGACAACGGGAGTAGGACATTTTGAACAGTTATTTTGATGTCAGTTAATTAAACATTGTTTAACTTGTAACACTTAATATTTTACAGTTTGGAATAGTTTTAAAATTCAAACAGTAATTTCTTCCGACTGGATCAACCTTTTGAAGTTCAGTTTCCAGCATTGTTTTCAGTAAACGATGGAAGACCTTTCAATTGATGTACAATTTGACATAGGCTCCCATTAAAGATTTTGTTCTGACTCCTTGTGGGCCGTCCCCCAAAGGCATCATGCAGTCGGTAATAGAACAGAAATGTAGAATATTATCACCAGTAATGGTGTGTGAACTTTCATGTTTTTCTCTGTTGTAGTTTAAAAGTTTAAAAAGGAGTTCCAGACTTAATTATCACCCTGTAAAATAATTGTAATAACAGGTAATATGGAAAAGCGGAGGAGTGCTCCTAAAAACTTCACGAATTGCAGTAAAAAACAAGAACTTATATCTATTTAACAAAGTTATAACTTGACTTGTCGTTAACTATACAACTCTCCCCCTTAAGATTCCAGGTGGTATTAAATGTCAAGCAGATCCAAAATCTATATGGTTTTCATTAAATGTTACAAAGTTAATACTCCATTTTCAGGTTTTAATATTACTAAGTAAATACTCCATTTTCAGGGTTTAATAAATTAAATAAAGAAACAAAGGAAATTTCAACACATCAAATAAAATAATTAGTACTCAGGACATATGATGAACAATAATTAGTATGGTTAGTTCGGTACATTGTAACAAGTAAATTTTGCATCTCTTTGGCAGGTTTTGTGCCACTTTAATCCTACCAGAGCTACACAAAATGAATCTAATTAGGTTGGTTCAAGATGTGTTTCTTTACTCATTCTGTTGCAAGTGATTTTAAAATACATACAGTAAACCTCGTTTTATCTGGACTAATGTGGCGGTATCTCCATCTGGATAGATTTAAATCCGAATAAAAAATATACAAGATAAAAATTTAGTAAATATCAGTCAAAGACACCTACACAATACATTTGCCAATATGCCCTTCACAGAGGCACACGGACGGTCCGGCCATGCTTCATTTTCGCAAGATTATTCTGGGAACTGAAAGAACACCTGATAAAAATACTTCAATATATGCTTAACTTGACTGAAGTCAGTGTTTTTGTGTAAATGAACAACAAAAAGCCGAATCTACAGGATGCAATCCTCCTACAGGATGTATGGATGTAGCCTACCTACATTTTGTTGGCTATTCTTGTATCTAAGATGGTTTGACAATGATAAACATCTGGATAGGAAGGTCATATAAATACCAGCTTTATACCATACAAAATAACGTTTAATAACATTTACTGTCATATTAGAAAGTATTTATTCAGGACTATTCAGTATACTGCATAATCATAACCATACTATAACCTTAAATGTCTACGTACGCAACTCAGCGTCAACTAATAGAAACAATAAAAAGCGTGCGACATAACAGCTAGCAACGCTAGCATTCCGTGTGAATCGCTCAACAACAAATCCAAATACAATACAGTACATCCACTTTGCTGTGTACCGAGAACTATACCTACACGCCTGCACGTCTATGATACTACTATGCAAGCAACAGGGGTGTAATGAGCTAATCGCCGGCGCTGCCATGAGAGAACGACATTTAATGTTTGTACGGTAATTTAAGAACTTTAGAAAACAAATATTTGCCATCCATATTGCTGATCCGTATAAACTGGAATCCGGATAATTTGGATCCAGATAAAATAAGGTTTACTGTATATATACTGTACAGTTTTCTTTAACAAATAAATAATTTGTCACTATAACAAGATTGAAGAGCAATTTATTATGAGCAATTTGTTTATAAAATACATTAGTTCTTTATCCATACAAAATGTTATTAAACAAGAAAAAAAGATTTTTGTAAGTGGTCTTTTTATTCATATGTATTGTAGCTTTAATTTAATGTAATCAACCTTTTAATACACAAGGTTGATATATTATAAACATATAACATTTTATATTACATGGAAATATATAAAAATTGTGAACCTAACAAGAATCAATTCTTTACATGAAAGAATTGTTGGTTATTTCCAGACACAATTGTAATTGTAACCGATTCCAGATACACCCCACTTCTCTTTTCTTTAGTATAATCCTAGACACCAAAACATAAAAAGTACATACTTTGTGTTTATATTGATATTAATAACTTTTTAAATAAAATGTTATCATTTGTTTTCACTTATTGCTTAAAATTGCTGAGTATGTATATTTCATTAACAATTGTTCTTTTCTTTCTTAGATATAATACCTACAAGAGGCATCATTTCAGAAAATGTTGTTACTTTATCATTGAAAATTACGTTTTGCTTTTCTACAATATTTTCATATCATCTTTATAACAATGTTTGTGCATAGTGTAAGATTAATCAACATTGTTTGTATACATGTTTATATTCCTTAACACGCGAGCACACGCACCCGTTAGCAAATTGCCGCACCAATAGAAATGCGGGCAGATCTTTGGGGCTACTGAGCGAGTTGGGGTATGCGGCCAGCTCATCCCTCCTTGCCCCTCCCTCGACACGCCCTTGACGTTCGCCAGTTGGTCACGGACCATTGGAGTGAGTAATTCAAAGTGTTTATGTGTCGTGCAGTGAATCGTGAGCAATTTGCTAACGCGCGTGCTTTCAGGTTCTAATGATAAAACATTTCATATTACTTTTGTACTTATGTAAAATAAATGTTTTTTACCTGTGAAATATTGAATTATAGTTTTTTTTACCCGCAAACCTTTTCCCAATAAAAGTGGCAGTTTGCTAACAGGGCGTTCTACCGCGTTATGTTTGAGATTTTTCAAAGTACGGCAGTTTGCTAACGGTGCGTGTCCTCATGATGGTATTGAGTTATGCCATTTGCAAACGATTTGAATTCAATTTTTCTTTCAACTAATATCATAGATATATATGAAAGCTACACCTTAAAAAACTCAAAAGGAACCAAATATTTTTCAAAAGAATTGTCACAAAAATAAATATGTAAACCAAGGCATTAGGGTAACCTAAATGCTGTGTGAGCAATTTGCCGTCGCGCGTGCTGAGACGTCACAAAAGGGGTGCGTGTGCTCGCGTGTTAATGACCTTTTTCCTTAACAAGATTGCCAGTATTAAAGTAGGAATTGTAGGTAATGAAGTAGAGAATCAATTTTTGGGCGACAGAACCAGTTGTAAGGTAAAGTAAAAGTACAGTCAATATAATAAATTTACATATGGCAAAAGTGATTAAATACCATAGAAACAATGCAAGTGTAGGATTTGCACACAGCATTTCTAGCGACTTTTAAGATTCTCGCCACATGACAGCTGGAGTCGCTGTGGTCTTCAAAAATGAATTCGGAAAACCTATCACTGCACAACGTCTCACCAGCCATCTGGCTTTACAGAACACAGAAAATGGGGCTGCAGTATACAGTCTAATCACCAAGAAAAAATATTTTGGCAAGCCAACCATATCAGACTATAATGCCGCGTTCAATGACTTAACTGAAGACTTTAAAATCAGGGGCCTCAAACATCTCATTTGTTCTCCTATTGGATGTGTTAGGGATAAAGTGGACTTGACTCATTTTGTAAAAAACATTTTGAAGTTTCAACGTTGCACCAATGCCACAGTCACTATTGTATCCTATTTTCAAAAGACCGTCCGAAGCCTACGTAATGGATTATCACACAGAGAATTTATAAACAGAATAAAGAATCTAATAAATGACGAAACAGAAAAATCAACTCCAACAGCATCCTGTGAGTCATCACTGTCCATGCATCTTGATGAGACTGTTAACATATCTTCAACCTCTCACGAGACTTCGACAGTAGAGGTTTCCCCATCACCTGAGATATCTGCTGGTTGTGAGAGTGTTGTGCCGGGTGACCTCACATACTGTAAGGCCCTAAAGCAGAGCAATTGTGGTAATAATACAAGTGAAATTCTTCATGTGAATAATTTAGATTGTGATGAAAGAAATCGTACCGTCAATGACTCTCTAAGTATAAGTAACGGTTTAATTAACTCAATGGAAGTCAATTATTTTTTTAGAGCAAAAGTAAAGCCAACCTCACAATGTAAGCTCCCCACACACAACAGTAGTTTAAACTGTAGCGGCGTAACCGTGTTTCATCAAAATATAAGGGGGCTTGAGTCATCAGTTGAGTCCTTAGAAATTACTCTAGTTGAATTAAATCCTGAAATCGTAGTACTCTCAGAACACAAAATGGTTCAACCAACATTAGAACGGATAAATATTTTAGACTACACGTTAATTTCCAGTTTTGGCCAGACAAACTTCCCGAGGAGGTGGGGTCATTATTTTAGCTAAGCCGCACTTGAGTTTTAAAAAGATCAATCTAAAAGAAATTGAGCAACTAAACAGTGAAACTGTTTTTGAATGTTGCACTGTTGAATTTAAGAATATTCTCCCACTTAAAAATTCAAATTTATTAATAGCTGGGCTTTATAGAAATCCAATTAGATCAAATGACGCAGCATCGACTGACAGACTAAGTGAAATGTTAGAAATTTTGACAAGAAAATTTGATAATATTGTGGTCATTGGCGATATAAATATTGACTTGACAGAACACAGCAGGAGGGCTAGAAACCTCAATAACGTTCTGGTAGCCAATGGCATGACATTTTTGGTAGATTTCCCAACCAGAATTACAGAAACATCAGAAAGTTGTATGGATAATATTTTTACAAATATTGATAAAAATCTGCTTAGTGTAACAGGAATAAATACTCAACTATCCGATCATGATGCCCAATTACTAGTCTTAAAATCTTAAATAAAGAAACAAAAAACAGAAAGTCCACAGTGATATCAGAATTTTCTAGAAAATTCTCTGAAACAAACATGTCCAAATTTTCTAAAGCATTACAATCAGAGTCATGGCATAATGTATATATGGCAGAACCTTATTGTAAATATGATGTTTTTTATGATACATTTATGTTTTATTTTAATTTATTCTTTCCTAGAAAATTGAATAGAATTTTTAAAAATAAAAAGCCATGGATCACTAAAGACCTTAAATTAGATAAAGTAGAAATTATTGAACTGAGTAAGGTAGCTAGAGAAACTCAAAATAACTCCCTGTTTTTAAAGGTGAAAAAAAATGAATAAATCATTTAGAAAAAAAATGTATGAGCAGAAAAAGCGACATTTTTCAAAAACTCTTAATTTATCTTCAAATGTTAACAAAACCACATGGAAAATAATTAACAATGATGTAGGGAAAAATACTTCAAGTGAAAAAAACATTACTTTAAACATTCAGGGTAGATATGTTCATGATCCTGCTGTTGTGTGTGAGAGTTTTAATAATTATTTCCTAAATTATGTTGAAAGCAACATTATACCTAAACTAGATAGGAATAAGACTATGACTAATGAAATCAATCAAGTCAGTACTACCAACCTATGTATGAATGATAATTATAATGTTTTTAAGAGTAAGCCAATAGATGAGAAGGAAGTATTAAAAATAATTGATAGTTTAAAGAATAAAAAAAGTTCAGGATTTGATGAAGTACCGATAAGCTTGATAAAAAGTTGTAAATTTCAGTTGGTAAAACCAATTTCTCATTTGATCAATTCATCCTTCATTTCAGGCTTATTTCCAAGCAAACTCAAAATTGCCAAAGTAATACCGTTTTTTAAAAAAGGAGAAAAAACTGATATTCAAAATTATAGACCAATATCCATGCTTCCCACTATCTCTAAAATTTTTGCAAGAGCCTTTTGTGAGCAACTAGTCAATTTCTTAGAAAAAAATAATTTAATTCGTGACTGTCAACGCGGTTTTTGTAAGGGAAAGTCTGTCATTACGGCAGCAAAGGAATTCATTGAATCTGTAATTAATTCATTGGATGAGAACAGAAAGGTAATGGGAATATTAATGGATCTGAGCAAAGCTTTTGATTCTATTCCTCATTCATCTCTTTTATCTAAATTATATAATTTAGGGCTAAGGGGTCAATCATATGATTGGATTGAATCTTACTTAAGTAATCGAAAGAAATTTGTCGAAATATCTCATCAAGATGGTAAACATTTCAGAAATCATTACAAATCTTCAGTGAAAACAATTAAATATGGTGTCCCACAGGGCTCCATTTTAGGTCCCATTTTATTTGTTTGCTTTTTAAATGATTTTCCAAAACTGTGCTCTTCGAGTAAAATTTGTTTGTATGCTGATGATACAAATATAAATATTAATGCTCCATCTTGGGAAGAAATTGAAAGTAAGCTGGATGAGAACTTAACTCATCTCTGTCAGTATTTTAATCAAAATGGTTTGCTTTTAAATTTAGAAAAAACCAACTGTATAGCTTTTCAAACAAAGAGTTGGAAAAATAAACCTTTTAATTATACTGGTAAATTTGAAAATTTCTCAGGTTAAAGAGATAAACTTTCTAGGGTTAACATGTGACATGAATTTAGACTGGGATCTTCATGTTATGAAAGTTTTGTCCAAAGTATCATCCGGTATATTTGCAATAAGAAAATTAAGATATCTTTGTGACATAAACACTTTAAGAATGGTTTATTTTGCATACCACCATTTATTTTGGTATATCCTTGTACGGTGCAACAAATTTAAAAAATCTTGAATCAATCTTAATAATGCAAAAGAAGGCAATAAGAATCATATTAAATTTGAAACCTCAAGTTTCAGTTAAAGAAAAATTTGCCGAACTACAAATTCTCACTGTCTATGGAATGTACATTTACGAAGTAGTACTATCCATTAGGTCAAAAATCGGACAGCATAAACTTAATGGCGATAATCATCATTACTATACTAGACAGCGGAACGAATTAACCATTCCTTCTCATCGATTGGCACTATTTTGTAAAAAACCACAGTATGCAGGAATAATATTTACTAGTAAATTACCCGAAAATATCAAATCAGAAACATCTTTATCAAAATTTAAGGATAAACTTAAAATATATTTGATAAATAAAACTCTGTATTCACTTGATGAAGTGTAACAGTAACACAAATATAAATTAAAAATTTCATATTTTATTCACTTCTATAAGGATATTATTTTAATCATAATTTTGCAAAGACATGTATATGGTATGTATTAATTACTATTTTAATTTGATTGACCTAGGTTAATACTTGACACCATTCAATGTATTCTTGTAATACTAATGAATAAAGAAGATATAAATAAATAAAAATAAAAAAAGGTATCGGCACGCCTTAAAAATGCTGATTAAATTACCTCTTAGGCACATCCGTTTGCGTGATGACAAGTTCTGTGTGGTCTTGTTTTTGATGGATCTCTAATGTGACAGTGGAATAGTGTTCACTTGGCCATCGCTTCGACCTCCACTTTTGCACAATTTTCTTTTCATCCACCTGTAAAAATGCTTTAATTCAGAAACCAATTGCAAAAAAAATTTTATACCTTTTACTCAGCTTAAGAATTCATATAGAATGAGAAATTCCTCAACTTTACATGCCCGAATCTCAACTAGAGGCTGTTCCACATTTAGCCACAATTAATTTATATGTACAGTGTATAGGTACAAGGTATTCTTATTATCATTATGGGTTACTATCTTTGCCATTCTAAACACTGCATTGGCCTAAACAAATTCCTAAAAAAAGAATTCTATAGTTTAACATACTGTACTAGTTCTTTACTCTTTACCCGTGCTTTGCTAAGAGATAAACATATGACCCGAAAATAGGTGTTTTGATTTGACTAAAATTAAATTTCAATAAGCATTATTTATCCAATTTCAAAAAGTATTTTTTTAAAGTACCACAGAGGGAGGGAGGGAGAGAGGAGAGGGGGGGGAAGGAGAGAGAGAGGAGGGAGAGAGAGAGAGAGAGGAGAGAGGAGAGAGAGGAGAGAGAGAGAGAGGAGAGGAGGAGAGGGAGAGAGAGAGGAGAGGAGAGAGAGGAGAGGAGAGAGAGAGAGAGAGAGGAGAGAGGAGAGAGGAGAGGAGAGAGAGAGAGAGAGAGAGAGAGGAGA
>JAQJVL010000209.1:0-150000 GCA_035578905.1 Stictocephala bisonia | reverse complement strand
TCGAACCCTTCTTTCTAGTGAGACACAATGAAGATCCCACATTCCTTTGTTCTTAAGAATCTGAGGTTAGCTGTTCTATGCCTAACTCTCGCAAAAATTTCATTACTTTGATGCAGACTGTGGATGTGCACGATATCTTGGACAAGGTATGGTCTGGGTTGGATCTGCAGAATTCACGCAAGTATTGGCTTTCAGGGAGTCTGCACACCAACTTGCTCCACTCGCATTGCATTTGAAGTAGAAAGCTACAAGTGACCTTGTCCATCTTGTTCCCCTCTGCATCCACCTTCCTGTTGAACATGTAGCAATCGTCCATCCTCAGATCTATCAACAGCATGAACAATATTTCTGTTAGAAGCATCATCTTCGGAGGAGACCTCTTCATCTTCTTGGCTGAAATCTCTTCTGGCTCTTTTTCATCCTCTGATGAATGTTGATATTGGCTGCTACCGCTTTCTTCGTCCGACAATAGTTCCACTACCCCCAATTCCCGTTAACGCTTCAGTGTCTGTATGTCCTTCCCTTTCAAAAGAGGATTCTTGTTCTTCGAAGATGTCAGGGACATCACTGATTGAACAGTAGTGTTCTCCTCCTTCAAAGGACATTGATTTTCAGCAAAGGATATGTCTGAATGTAAGGGCTGCTGATGGCCGTGTACTTAGCCTTAGAGTAATTACTAACAGTTTTGGGCTTAGTACGCTAGACAGATAGTCCGGTCTCAATGTAAACTAAGTACGATTGGTGCTGCTCTGAAGACATCTGATGTACGCCTCCTGTGAAATGCCGCTTATATACGGGATATTTTGGCCAAATACACATGCCAAGTTGAACCGAAATTTTCTATTTCTCAAAACCATCAAATTTAACAGCAATAATTGCAAAGCGTGCCTATGAGTGAAGTGATTAAAAACGAGTAAAAGCTTTTACCTTCGGTGTGACAAGGAAATACTTGTGAGTACGTGAATAAAACAAGAAAAAAGTAAATACTCGTAGTAATTACTAGTCAATAAAGTATTTGCTTAGAAATGTGAGGTGAACAAAAAAAAAAAAAGTATCTTGCCTTTTACTAAAATGTAATTACAAATATTTTAATATATTTTTGTCACTTTTAATAGTCATACATATTTACGGATTGGTTTATTTATAAGTTTAGTAACAAATAAGCCTTTTTGAGTTATTATTTGTAAAGTAAAATTTAAAATATTCTACGTAGGAATAAGCAGTTTTTCTAGAGAAACGTTGGGAAGTATTTGCTGCATGCAGATATCACTGTTCACTTGAATTTTTTGACATTCGAGTCTGAGATGGTGACCTTCATGCACCCACAAATTTTTTCATTTATGTTAATATAAATGTACCAATGCATCAAGTATTTATTATATGAATAAGTAAATAATACTTTATTTGAATGGAATAAGTAAATAAATAAATGTCAATTAGTAAATATTAAAATAAAACATATGAAAAGTTAAATGTAAATATGAATTAAACATGAAAATAAAGAAATGTAATGTAATTTGATGAAATAAGAAAATAATTTTTAAAAATCCCCAAACTATAAATGAAACATAAAGACTGCAGGCTCTCAATAACGCGTTATACACGTACGAACCCTCTGGTGCTATACACGTCTCAAACACATTCGATTATACACAGTGTGCTTCAAACGTGAACATGTGCCAGTAGCATGCGCACACTCACACATACGGGGAGGCACCCGCGATACATACAAGTTTACGTACTCATGTGCACGTAACTAGTACAAGTTTTATTTTTCTATTTTTGTATATTTTTTATTTCATTACTTTTTTTAGGTACAGGATAACAGATTGGGTGATAGAATATTTATTTTTACAAAAAGGCTAGAGCTTTTATTGCAGAATCTTCTTCTATGGTAGTAATAGAACCATCTTTTACATAGTTGTCTTTGTTACATCTTTCCTCATTTTTTCAAACGGGTCAGTTTAAGGTACCCTCTGGAACATCTACAGATGAGTCGGTCTCTCAATCACTACTGAAATATGAACAGAACGCGTGAACAGTGAACACATGTGTGGTAAGCAAGCGTCACATGAACGGATGCTAGACAAGCACGTTAAGACCTGCAGTGTTTCAAAAGTATTTACTTGGCTCCACGAAGTTGCAAGTATTTGCTCGCAAGTATTTCCCTAGTAATTCCTCGTCAACGTTAAGTAAAAGGTTTTAAGTTATTGACTGTTTTATTCACTTGGTTAACAAGCTTTTACTTTATTCTTAAGCAAATATTTCGAGTTTTTACTTGGGTTTTATTCACTTCACCCAATGTCAAGGGGGTTTGGCACCAGTTGTAGCCAGACATAAATAACTCTAATAATACTTAGGAAGTGACGCTGCTACTTGGCATTTAGCCAGTTGTAAAACTGAATTACTCCGTACTAGCTGTTGTGTACAACAGGAAACACAGACCCAAGGCCACCCTACCGGCTCGTCCAGCCATCCTGATAACTTAGTGCAGCCTCTGGCTGTTCCTCCCTCCTTCCCTGCCTATCTACCTAACATCTGGTTGTTGTATCTAGTAGGGGTGTGCGAGTAGTGATTTTTAAGTTCGAGCCGAGTCAAGTAGTTGGCTTTTTTTTTTTCAAGTATCGAGTATTTTCAAGTGAGTATTTACAGAAGGTTTTCCTGTTCACCCAAGTCAACTGTAAAAGGCAGACACCATCCTAAGCCTATGTTAAGTTTTGCCAAATTCGTAAATATTTGTTGTTTGTAACAGTAACATTTGATAAATAAAACTGTTTACTTCCGAAATTTTTATGTAGCATTGTTTTGTTTAACCTTTTTCCTTTTTTCATAACTAACATGATGTGAGAAAGTATATTATTAATTGAAACAATGTGGATTATAAAGATTTAATCTGCTCACTCATATCACGGATCAGATTTTCTATGCAAGCCAATTATACTGTTTCACAGCCGGCCGATATGTTTATCTGGTGGTTCAGTTAAAAGTGTACCAAAAACGTAGCGAAGCTTGTTGGCAAAAGCTGCATCCAACCAAACTGATGCTAAAATTCATAAAATTCAGGCATCATCGTCAAATGCAGTCATTTGCTTTCAGAATTGCCTCCTCTCAACAAAAAATTGTTTGTGTACATGACAAGAAGAGTGGATCTGTATTCTGTGGGTATTTAATTCAGTAATAACTAACTGGAAATAAGCTGTGAATTATATAATCAAATTCGAAAACCTGGATGATAAAGAAAGTAGTTCAATCAATTGATAATAATAACCAACCAGGTGTACTAAAAATAAATTTTAAAGTTAAAAATTTTTAAATTAAAGAAATTAAAGTTAAATAAAAAAGAAATTAACGAAAACATGGCGTAATCTAATGAAAACTATAGACGTAGTCGGCTAATATAATAGGTCTAGCCGATATTGGCGACGAGATGCAGTCTGAAATATCAGCTAAGTGCGAACTAGTGATACAATGAAGATTGTGGGTAGCTAAATTATAAACTTATGAATAAAAAATGAGACTTTTGATACGGCTTCGGTTCAATAAAATTAATATTCTGAATCTCTAAATTCGTCGTATTTTGTTTAGAAAAGATCTTCCTACATGTTTCTCCCTCACTTGGGTTGATTTGTGATTGTTTTACAGTTCACATCGACATCAATGTGAACAGGGAACCGTTCAGTGAGTTTACGAATCAAAACTATCGTACTTTACCTCCAACTGTGTTATTGTCTAACCTAGCCAGAAAACCGTTCAACAATTTGACAGGAAAAATATAGTATGCGCAAATGTTACACACAGTTTTGGCGATCCAAGGTGTTTACGGAATAATAATTGACGTTCGTCACGGATATATATATCTATTTTTTGACAGAATATAAATCAATAATGTTATGTCACACGCTGTTAGAACACCATTACCATATTTTATATGATATGATACAGTATTTTTTTTAAGTCAAATTATTGGACGATTCCCTGCTCAGATTAAAAACCAATGTAGACCTCAATCGACTCGCGAGAAATATACAATAATTTCAGTTCCAAAAAGGAACTGAACGAGTCCTTGCACATACATATACCACAACCAAGATGGACTTTCGCCTAGAAAAGATGGGAAGTTTGATTCTCGGGACCCTTTTGATTGAGCAATATTATTGATATGAACGAAAATATGTTAATTTTCCATGGCGTACAGACCATTAGATTTGTATCGGTAACAGGTCTTTTTGAGCATCTTGAACCGGATCTCTCATCCCCTTTCTTGGGTCATAAAGACACTAACCAACATTTCTGTTTTATTCACGCTATTTTAGATTAGGTTAGAGGTGACTAGTAGACTCGGAAAACCAACATTTGTGATCGCTACTACGGTAACTATTTTCCATGATCGCTACCTTCCCAGCTCTGTTGTCCACTTCGAATTGAACTAGTTCAAATCATAATGAACGAACTAGTTCATTTGAATGTCGTAGTTTACTACCTATTTTAAAGCGTATTGTAATTACACATACCAAACTGATAACGTATGATTAAGGGTAATAAAACACAAGGAAGCGTACATTCTTTATTCATAACTTATAAAACGATTTACTCTTAAAACTAAATTAAGATGCAAATCTGATATCTTGTGAAATACAACTACTCGATCGAACTTTGAGTAGTTTCGGAAGCTTCGAGCCGTGTTCGAGTAGTAAAATACTTGACCAAATACTCGAAGATTCGAGTACTCGCACACCCCTAGTATCTAGCTACAGTTACTTAGCTAACAGATTAGTACTGATCGTATATGCGGACGTGCATGTGCCTGTGCGAATGATCGCTTAGAGAAAATAAATAATCAGTCATACACACACGCAAACAAGAAGACACAACAGAAGAGTGACACGCAGTATGACAATGTTGCAATTATGTGCCTACGATCGTAAGTGCTCGCAATAATGAGCTCAACAGCACTGTGATGTGCGTACTGCATGGAGTATAGAAGTGGCTGCTAAGCCATCTATGCAGTGCAGGAGATCCTTTTTATTCTTGGTTCGTAGTTTAGTGGGTAGGTGGTTATGAAGTTTTCTGCCAATACATAATGGTTTCTTCTCAAATAGAACAATTTGTCAACAATTTGTCCAATAATTTGACTGTCATTCAATGTGCTGGCAGGTCGAACATTGCTGGGTTCCTTAGGTTGTATTGGTGAACTTCATTTCGCCTTGAGAATTTATACCTTGAAGTTTTAAATTTACGTATTCCTCTGCAATGGAATTCAGCTACATAACAAACAAAGCAGAGTTAATGTTGCTAAATCATCTGTTTTAATTAGAAATGGACTTTATTTAAAAGGCAACAATTTAAAGTTAATGAATCATATTCACCCCTTAATATTTTACAGTAATCATACCTAAACATGATTTATATAATATTTGTTTTAAATTTTTTTTAGGGACGCAAACTAATGTATTTATTGAAATGAAATTGAGGGATTCGGATTTATTTCCCAAATCTTCAGTCCTGTAAAATAAAAATAACAAAACCCAATTAAAAACTAACCATGAAAGAAGTTAAAACAACCTGAAATTTATTGTTAATTGTTGCAGCCACGGATTCCCTGAAATTTGGAAAAACAAGAGTATTTTAAATAATTATGCTATAGCCGCACCTACCTCAATTGAGGGACGCTTCAAAGCTATGAGCAACGACGTGTTCTCTAGTCATCTGATTGGACGACTAGAGAAACTCGGGCTTGTACCAAAATGTTTTTGATTACCTTCTCTGTTTTTCTGCAATATTCATGACATAATGTAAGTTTAAATAATCGGCAACTTCTAAGGCATTGTTTATAAAGGTTTTATTGATCTGAGGAGTTATTTAATTTGTTGTAGTTTCTTTTATTGGACCAAGTTGCGTAGATTGTATTACACATAACCTTTGATTTTCTTTTCTGCATTTTTTATGTAGACACAGTTAGCTTTCTTCTATATGAGTTTCAAATGCATAGTCTGGACAGGATCTGTTTTGGAATGGATATTTTGAGAAGAGAGATAGATTTTTGGAATGTGTCCAGAATGATTCAAGGAAAGACAATGTTGGTTCCCGCCTTACGGAAAAGTGTAATTTAAGGTGCCAAAAATCGAAAAATGAAATTTTTCCAGTAAAAACCATATTTTTTGCACTTTCACGTCTATTACTTGATAAATTCTAATCGTTGAGGGGAAACTCTCAGAATAAAAGTGTTGTAATGAAATTTTACATTAAGATAGGATTAGTTAGATTAGCTAAAAATAATTATTGTTGATATTTTTTAATAACAAAAAATTAGAGAAAATTATTGGTTTTTAAATATTTTATTCTTTTGTTTATACAGTCAACTCCCATTTACTGTAAGTGTGAGATACTGGACACTAGATAAGTAACGTTTTAAGGCTGGTAAAATTTTTATTTAACTTTGTAAATACAGAACGATATTTAATACTGTACACTTTATTACAGTATTAACAGAGTAATTTACGGTAATTTCTACTTTAATTAATTACTCTGTACACTTTTTAAAATAAAACAGGGAAACATACATTACTTTACATTCGGTTTTACACAATACAGTATGTACAGTACAGTACATATGAAGCTATTTTAAAAGTAACTGTGTACTAGAGGGTAGGGTAGAGTTGTTTTTCCGCTGCGTGGGAAACAAAAACCCGCCCGATTCAGGCAGTTGACCTTACCTAAGAGTGCCGCGCAGGTGGCAGGTGCATAATGGGCGCACGCATGAGTCATCCCAGTCGCCACTCGTATGCCTTCTTTGTAAATGGCCCACATACCGTTCAGCGGTGGAGGAGGGTTGGAGGGGATTGTTGTTTACATGCTTGCGTTGTGACTCAGTCTTAATTCACTGTTCGTTGACTTGTATTGTAACGTGTATGGTACAGTGATAAAGGTGTTGTGATTTGTGCGATAATTTTTAGAATGTCAAACAAAAGAAAAAAGGTTGTGTTGTCAATTGATGACAAATTGAAACTCATTAATAAAATCAAAAATGGCGCTTCCCGTAAACTGATGTATGTTCTTTGAGCAATGACATGGGATGAAGGAGATCGGACTCCATGGAGAGAAGCTCAGTGGTGACCAAAAGGGAGCTGATGATTTTAAAAGTTAGTTAGAAAAATTCCTGTCTGCAAATTATCTAAGTTACAAACAAATTTATAATGCAGATGAATCGGGGCTCTTCTGGAAATGTCATCCAACCCACTAGTGTTTGACAGTAACTAGTATCACCTGGATAGCAATACCTGGATTTATTGGCAAGCGGGTTATGGTTAGGTATCTTCCGCTTGTCATAAATCCAGCAAAGAACAGATCACCATTATGACATGCAGCAGGGGTGATAGGTAAGGAAAAAAAAACCTAGGTCTTTTAAGGGAACAAGAGCAGAACAACTACCTGTTGACTACTGACCCCAAACACGACAGCATTAGTTCAGCGTATGGATTATGGTGTGATAGCATCCACGCCAAGACAAACTACCGTACAAAGTTACTTTGTGCGAAAATTGAAGAAGGTTGTAAAGTACAAGAATTTTGAAAGTCATTCATTATTCTTGACTGCATTTATGAAATCGTGTCTGCCTGGGATTCTGCAAGGTCTTCAACAATTTTAAAGTCATAGAGAAAACGTTTACCAAAGATCGAAGAATGTGAAGAGAAAGCAGCTAAAAATGGAAATGAGCTGACGGAACTTGCAAATTTAGTTAACTCCGTTCCTGGGGGAGAGAATGTGTATCAAGAAAACTTCGAAGAGCGTTTAGACTGTGACACTACTGACCCGGGATTCAAGCATTTAACGGACGAAGACATCTTACGAAAATGCTGGGGAGAAAACGGAGATGAAAATTATGTTGAAGAAGAAGCAGAGCTTGTACCTGGAAAAGAGTGACTCACGAAGCAGCCTTGAATCATATCAATGAAATTTTAGAATACATAAGAGGTCAAGGACGACGCACTACTAGATGAAAATTTGCTGCGTAAAATTCAGTTTCGAATTAAGGGACACGTACCAGAACCACCCATGAAACCAGAATCCACAAAAACTTCAAACAACTCCTCAGATACCACAGAACTAAGAAACCAAAGGAATCTCAACAACCCCAAAATCTATGATACTGACATGATTTAAATCACAACCAAAATCAAAGACTTTGAAAACCAAGACAACACGGATCTTGAAACGTCACTCACCTTGGCAGCCGAAGTAGGGAATGCATTACTCATAGAAAAAAACTCAAAGCAGACCTACACCAAATGAGTCTGGAAAACCACAAGCTAACAACAAGAATTCTTGAACTAGGAAGTAAAAATGAACTGATCTGTGAAGAACAAATAGCGCAACTGGAAATGGAAAGGGACCACAAGCTAAACAGAAACAGCATTTTACAAGATATAATCCGAGGTCTAGAAAGGCAGCTAGAAAAAGAAAAAGAAATGCAAGAACAGTTAATACAAGACTTTGAAGAACACGAAAAAGAGAAAGAAGTAATAATTAAGAAATTAGAAAAACAGTTTCAAGAACTTCAACACAAATCTAATACTACAAAACACATCAGAAAACCATACAATATACAAGAAAACACAACAAAATTCTGAAACACAAACAAGTAGTAATGGACTTCCTGATATGAATACAAACATGTACGTACTAACACAACTGGCTGATTTAAAACTACGACTGGACAAATTAGAAAAATTGAACACAATAAGACAACAACAAACTCAAGACAGGCCGCCTAAAAATGCTAAAGATCTGAAAACAACCACATCTCAACAGTCATAAGAACACCTCAAAAGACAGAACAAAAAAAAATAATCAAAAACATCCAACCACACACAAAATATTAAAGCCACAAAAAACAAGAAAGGTCTACAGTGCATCGCTACAGGTAGAAAAATACAAGTTAAATCATGGAACAAGCACATGGCCAAATAAGACAAACAACTTAAGTCAACAACTCCAGATCAAAAGTGCCCCACACCAAAATGAAATACAAAAAAATAAGTTCAAAGTGACAATAGCACCCCCCATCACAGCCACAAAGCGCAAAACTGGTGAAACCATAACTGACTTCTACTACAAACAAATTAAAAAAATAGAAAATGCAAAACAACATTTATTACAACCCCTCCCCCTTGCGAGCAACATTCTAAACTCCCAAACCAGCATACAAAGCCCACCCCTTGAAGACTCTAAAAACTGCCTTCAGCAAAAAGACAGCCCTTTTTTAGGAGCAGGACCAGAGGGGAAAGACCTCACATAACAGTAGAGCCAGAGACACAAACTACAGAGCCAAACATAAGAACTGGAGATGAAAATTTAAAAATACTCCACCAGAATGTCCGAGGACTTGCCAAGAAGATTGATGCGTTAAATCACTTTCTACACACCCTGAGACCAACAATAGTAATATTAACAAAATATGGACTAGAAGAAGAAAAATTACAAAATACACGCTTAGGTGGATATGACTTAGTAGCTAGTTTTAGTAGGGAAAAGCTCGGAGGTGTGGCTGTCTATAGAAGCACTACAGTACCACAAGAAAACATAAATGTTATGGACATAACTGAATACTGCCAAGAATCGGCTTTTGAAGCAGCTCAAGTTACTCTTAGAACAAAAAAACAAGCATATATTATACTAGGCATCTATCGACCACCTCAAGGAAAACTAAGTGAGGCTCTGGAAATTTTATCGAACATATTAGAAGAAAGTAAACTTGAGAATAAGAAAATAATAATAATGGGTGACATAAATATAAACAGTCTCATAAACGGTAGAGATAATTTCCTATTTACTGAAAACCTAAGAACTCATAACATCATCAGACATGCTCTACCAGCAACAAGAATTACACAAGAGTCTGCCACATCAATTGATTGTATATGCACTAACCTGCAAGATGACCAGATATCAATTGGAATCCATGAAGGTGGCATATCAGATCACATGGCACAAGAGTGTGTAATTAAGAACATAATACCAAAACCAAAACAAAACCTAATTAAAAAAAGAGTTTTCTCTACTAAAAACCTTGAAAAATTAAAGCAAATTCTTGCTCAAGAAAACTGGGATTGTGTGCACAATGCTCTTAGTGTGGATGAAGCGTATAACTGCCTACAAAATATAATAATAAATTAAGAAACTAGGCCCTAAACAAAGGGTTGTATTCGACAAGAGAGCATCAGAACTTAAAAACCAATACCTTGAGACATTAAACCAATTTAATCTCTCTAGAAATACTAGAAATACAGAAGACAAAAATAATATGATTGAAAAGAAGAAAGTGTATGAACTGTATTTGAGAAAAATTAGGCAAAAGTCGATCAGCGACCAAATTAATAAATCTGATAGTAAAATGAAAACACTATGGGGCATTATTAATTCAGAAAGACAACAGAGCCAATCAGAAATTCAGCCATTGCAAATATTAGTAGAAGACAAAAAACTGACTGACCCTATAATGATAGCTGACCATTTTAACACTTTTTTCACAGAAATTGCTGAACTAACACTTAATAAATCTAAAGTTGCAAATTCAGCAAACAACAATCAACTTCTGACTCATACACAAGTTTTACCAGGAAACTGCTTAGAACTAACACTAACCAACAACGAAGAAGTAAAGTCTGTAATAGCGACAATAAAACCCAAGCTATCATGTGGAATTGATGAAATACCTTCGAAACTAATAAAAGTATGCTCAGAAGAATTAACTCCACCTCTTGTAACTATTATAAATACTTCCTTCAGAAGTGGAGTGTTTCTGCCTCAACTAAAAACATCAAAAGTTTATCCACTACATAAAAAAGGCTCGAAAAATGATTTTATAAACTATCGTCCTATCTCACTAACGCCAAGTATTTCTAAAGTTATTGAAAAAACAATGTTAAATAGGCTAATCAAGCATCTAAATGACCATGATCTTCTTACTCAACACCAGCATGGCTTTATAAAAAACAAATCTACAATCACAGCCTTAACCAGTATTATAAGTTTCATAGCTGACAATCTTGATGACGAACAATTTGTGACTACCCTCATGATCGATTATAGCAAAGCGTTTGACTGTATTGGACATGGATTGATACTGGAAAAATTGGAAAGCCTAGGAGTGGTAGGAGTTGCAAAAACATGGTTCAAAAGCTATCTTGAAGACCGGAAACAGTTTGTAGACATACAGAAGACAGAAAAGGGAAGAACAACCATTTATAGATCAAAACAACTTCCGCTGTCACGAGGGGTCCTCAAGGTTCTGTGTTAGGACCGATTCTTTTTGTTTTGCTAACAAATGACTTTCCAACTTACATAAAAAATAATAATACTAATATCGTGATGTTCGCTGACGATACAACTATTCTCCTCAGAAGCAAACTTGCTGTTAGCCTACATGATCTTACCAAGGTAGCTCTTGATAAAACAATCTCCTATTGCCAAGCATCTGACCTTGCAGTAAACCCTGACAAGACAATCCAAATAAATTTTAGTAAAAAGAAAGAGCAGGTAAAGAAACATGATCAAATCATGCAAAGTGACACAGTTAAACTTCTAGGTGTTACTATAGATTCCAAACTCTCGTGGACAGCACACATAGATGCACTCATTAAGAAAATTAACACAGCAATTTATGTAATTAGAAGAGTGAAATGGATAGCCAACCTAGAGGCAGCCAAAACAGCTTACAGCTCCCTGTTGGAAAGCCATATGCGGTATGGAATTGTGGTCTGGGGAGGAACATCAACTGGTAATATGACAAGAGTTCTTACTCAGCAAAAGAAGGCATTTCGTATACTTGCAAACCTTAAGCCACGCGATTCCTGTAGAGAATCTTTTAAAGATTTGGGCATCCTGACTGTTGTAGGACTGTACATTGAATCTGTGATACTACATACACTCACCCTGAAGTTGCAAACAGGACAGGATTTGCATCGTCCTGCAACACTCGTCATGCATCTAACTATGCCCTTCCATGCCACAGAACAGCACTTTTTGAAAAGAAGGCATCTTAGATTGGACAAAAGCTGTACAACCACCTGCCACAGTCTACTAAGGACGTTAAAGGGGAGCAAAATGAAGAAAGAGCTACACAGATGGCTGCAGAATAGGCCAATCTACACCCTAGAAGAATTTTATGACTATTGTACTTCTATACTGTAACTTTTTATGTTTATTTACTATGACGCCATTTCCATTCTTAATGTTTGTGAAATAAAGAGAATTTGATTTGATTTGACGTCCTTTAAAACAAACAAGCAGAAGCAAGTCACAGATTATATTAAGAAGATGCAACTATTGTAAGTACAAATTACATATTGTTAATTAAATCCTAATGTGAAACTTAACCCTCCGATGGTTCACTATTTTACCTCTGGTGGTTCAGCCTATTTTTGCCAATTTGAAGCCTTATTTTTAAAAATCTGTAAAAAATTTATTTTTTATCTAAATAGGGTTTATTATACATCATTTTGTTCATAAAACTATGGAGTATTATTATATGTATTTCAAAATGACTTACCAAGTAGTTTGGGATTTTCTTTAGCGGAGAGAAGAAGAAGAAGAAGAAAATCCACAATGTTTTTCACACTTATCACACACACCAAATTTTCACTATGTACAATACAAAAATTCTAAGATAGCCGTTTTGTGCAGAATTTATAACTGAATAAGAAAATATAAACTTGTAAGGACTTCATTACTAAAATAAATAAGTTATGTACAAAAAACTATATACAGGCGCAATGGTGAAAACCGCTCAATCTGACTCACTCCCGCTAATGGGAGCTCTTCTTTTCCTGTTACCCCTAGATGGTCTCCAGAAGTGTTGTAATTTGTGGAAGCACTCCCTGTGGATTCCACAGTTGCACCCTGGACACCAGTAGCTAGATCTGCCCCTTTTTTTTAGTGGCTTGCCACTAAAAAAAAGGAAATTTCGCATTTCCTTTCTTGCCTGTTCGGTAGCCTTTCAAGTTTGTGGTTTCCATCTCCAGCTGGACCAGGACCATGTGCAGGGGCTTCTTCAGTTGGTGCTAAAGACTCTACTATAGAAATAATAAAATCTCTGCGTGAAATGGGTTTGTCTGTATTCAGTTTATAGAGTACATAGGCGTTGAAGAGCGCTATGTCTATTATATTGAAGAATATCTTCTTCCAATATTTTGATGTGTGGCGGTTGCATGAATTATGATAAACCTGTTTGTCACTTACATCAACGCCACCCATAAACTGGTTGTACTTATGAATTACAATTGGCTTCAAGCCAACAACATTGGTTTTTTTGCTTTGGACAATCTTGTCTTCAGCATGGGTTGCCGTAGAAATAAGAAAAACTGGTTTTCTGGTTATGGCCTGTCTAAAATTTACAATTAGAACATTCCCTTGTCTGAAGTAAAGGCTTTCCCTTGGTGGTAACTTGGCCTTCATTACAGTTTCTGGTAAA
Source organism: Stictocephala bisonia (assembly GCA_035578905.1). Taxonomy (NCBI): domain Eukaryota; kingdom Metazoa; phylum Arthropoda; class Insecta; order Hemiptera; family Membracidae; genus Stictocephala; species Stictocephala bisonia. The sequence continues at coordinate 136,532 of JAQJVL010000209.1, read as the reverse complement.
AATTTAGATCTCCTGTTTATTGTTCCAGTTAGGTAGGTTTTTCTGGCAAAAAGTTTATTGGCGAGTGGTACTTTAGTGTAAAAGTTATCTGTAAACAGATGGTGACCTTTGTCTAACAATGAGCCCTTCTCCATTACTTCAAAAATAACTTTTTCAGTAAAGGTGTGTTTACCCCAGGAGTTGACAAGTAATCTTTTCCACTATAAAGTTCTATGTGATGAACATAATTTGTAACACTGTCGCAACACTCAAATTTTTTAATTCCATATTGCTTATGTTTATTATTAGGCATGTACATTATGAATGGGCAACGATTTTTCATGCCTATCAGGCTCTCGTCTATACAGACATTTTGCCAAGGATGAAAAAATTGTTTGAAAACATGGTTGAAGTGATCCAGAAAATACCTAACCTTGATCCAAGTATCATAACCAGGCTGATCCTTGCGCACTCCTTCCCTAGATGTAAGATGAAAATTGGACAAAATAATTTCAAAGCGGTTCACAGTCATAGTTTGGGAGAAAAAAGCATTGTGTTGTGATCGCCTAGTATCCCAAAAAGACCTTCTAGGCTTATTACTTTCCCCATTGAGCCCCATGTTTATCAAAATGCTAAAAAACTTTTTCATTTCATTGATTGACACATCGACCCATTTTTTTATTCTGCTAAACCTTTTCAATGAGCCAGAATCTCTTTTTTTGGTAAAAATCTTTTGTGCATACATGTTTGTTTCATTGACAATTGTGGCCCAAAAATTAGCATTGAAAAATAGCAAAACATAGGCTAGGGGTGGGCTGTTCCTAGGTGGCATATCCCTAGGCCCAGGATGTCTTACTCTAAAGTTAGGGCCTATGTCGATTTCTGTCTCAGGTGGATAGACTCTGACCCAGGGATTATTATGTGGAATAATATTTGGTGGTGTATTAGGCCTTGAAGAATCATCATCATTACTTACGTTTTCATTGTCAGAAGTTTCAAGTTCACCAAAGTCGGGAACAAATTCCTCCCCACTTCCAGACGAATAGTCAAGGAGCTCATAGTCTGATGGAACGTCATCTGCATCAATATCACTGTCACTAGATTCACCAGAATCATTGAACAACTCCCTATCAATCTCACTCGTATGTAATTCAGACATTTTCACGTAAAAACCACTAAAAACGAAACATTATTACGACCAAAACAACGAAGATGCGACACAGTAGTAAACAACAATGGCGCGCTGACAGTTGGAACTGTCAAGTATGGAATTGTTTTTTCTTTAGTCTAGGCCAACGCCATCCAAATTAAACTTTCACCAGACTAAACAGTAGAACCAGCTGTTTCAAATGACATATGATATAGGATGTTTAGTGAAGGATGAACACCCGTAAGACACAAAATATTGAAGGTCGATTTTTCTACTCTAAACAATGGCAGATATGTTGTAAAGGTCGATCGTTCGACATTAAACCATCGGAGGGTTAATTTAGTTATGTACTGTACAGTAATATTTATTCTTGCTTTTATAAGCCTTCCTTCAACCAGTTAGCGGCTTATCCACAATTCTCATTTTCCGCAGCGCCGTTCAACCCCATGGATAATTGGGAGTTGACTGTACCTATAACCTTCATATTCAAGGAAGAAAACTTACTAACATGTTAAAACAGCATACAAATTTGAAGCATCAACAGATTATTTAAGCACAATAATTTCTTAATTTTAATTTTTGCAAAACATCTATAATTTTTGTAAAAATGAGAGGTTTAAACTATCGTTTTCCATCATTCTTTTCTATCAAGTAAGAAATAGTAAAAAAAAAAAAAAAAACTCGCAAATCTTGCAAGTAGAGGAGAAAGCTATTTTTTTTTTTTTTTTGCTATTGGAAGTAAGAGTTGTTAACAGTTTTCCTCTATACAACATGAATAAATAGAATCTTGGGGAGAAAAAATTCAACACAGAACATTTAGGGGCTCCTAATAACTTGTTGAAGCCTGCAAGTTATTAGGTGCCCTTTCATGTGCAAGTTATTAGGAGCCTGCAGTGTTGAGCTCTTTCTTCAAACAAGCTCAACACTGTTTGAAGAAAGAGAGGTCCTCAATCTTCTTTGGATGTAGAAGAAAGACGGAATAAGCAGCCACATTTTCTTGGGGTTTATCGAAAGAAACAAACAAAGGACTATATTGTCTTCAGCAACAGAGAAGAGAAGGATGGAAGAAGAGAAACAATTTATTTCAGCAAGACCAGTTAAAATAAACCAGGCTTACATCCAGCAGATTGCTTTAAGACATTCCACATCATGAAAAAATATAAAATGCTCTAGCAGGTATTTATTTCATTATCTCATTGATAATAAAGTTATCATTGAAAACTAAGAATTAAAATTAAATTGTATACTTAGTGCCTTATTTACAAACCAAAGTTGTTTAATAGTAAAAATTAGGAACAATTTATTACTAGTGGAATGGGTTGCTGGGGTACAACAATTTGTGTGCTAAGGGTTAAAACGGATAAATAGTAGAAACTTTTGTAAAGAAATAATTAATTGAAGATGGGAAAGTAAAGGGTGGATAGAATAAAACGTGTGCGTGTGTGTGTGCGTGCGAGTGCGTACGCGTGTATCTGTAATGTTTATATATGCACTTTTCATTTTGGCTTTATTACATAACAAGTTATACAGTTTCAATTTCAATTTTTCAATTTAAAATCTCTTTATTCCAATCATGTTACATACGTACAGGAATAGTGTCTTATACTTAAGTTAGCCTAAATATTTGAACCATACATTAATTGAAGTTGGCATGTTACATAATCTAATAGAGTTATTTGAGTAAACTTATTAATAAAAAAAGTTCTTAGTTTCTATAGATTGGCAGTTTCTTATTTGTTAAATGGTTGCATAGTTCTTACCAGTTCTATAAATTCACCATGTATATTGCCACCAAACAATTCAAATTTTCCTCCTTTTTTTGGTTCTAGTTTGACTGGTCCATTTGTAAAAGCCATTACCATCTGAAAAAATATACAATTAATAACTTTCATCTAAAACAATCTATTTAAATCAAGACTTACCATTAACCTTAACAACATGTTTAGGGATGTGTAGTACAGCAAATCTTTTTTAATTCAATACAGCGTTAGGATTCAAGGATTTTTTTTCAATGCGCACATACAGAATACATGATTTTTATAAGTTTTAGAGGCGGTAGAGTAATAAAATAACTTCTCTTATAGGTATCTTGCTAGTACAAAGGAATATAATTAAAACATAAATTTACTATCAGATAAACACAAAAATAAAACTAAACTTTACATAAAAGTAAGAAGATCAATTTAAAACAATATAATAAATGTAAGATGTAAGGATTCACAAAATGCAGTATTCCTAAAGAACAATAAATTACAATTATTTTAAAATGGAATTTCAGAGCATCATAATTTGTTTGACATTAAGCATGCTATATAATTAAGTCAAAAGAGGGACAAATATAGGAAAAGCTAGTAATAAAGAAATTTGATGGCTATGCATTAAATTTAAATGCCAATAGTTGTACTTCACTGTTGCTGTGGGAGAGTAACTGGTTAAAATTATAAACATTTAATTTGTTACAATTAAAATAATATATTGCAAAGGAAAAAGAAGAATATACATGTTGTTACAAAAAGGTGGAACTGGCTATGCATTTTCAGATTATATGTGTGATTCTAAGCTAAAAATGTAGAATACATTTTTTTCAATTTCCGCTTTTTGTAGCAGCTAGATACCATTTTTTTTATAAAAACAATTTATATCTTTGTTATCTTTACAATTATTACAAAATTCGATAAATAGGTTTATGTTAGAAGGTAGTGTTAAATAACAAATTATTTTTAAACTATCTTTATTATTTTTTAAATGGTGGCCATTTTATTTTTATTTTAACAAATAACAAAAAAACCGCTAATTTCATACAAATTGTGTAAGAGACAAAAAAGTTTGTAAACGAATTCCCCTTACCAATGACACCTTATTTGTAAAAATTGCTTAAGAAATAACTACTTTATGAATTAGCTTTAGTTCATATACAAACTAAATGGCTACTACTTTGACAGTATTTGAACAGTAGTGAATTAAATGTATTCATCAAATAGTTATTTATTAAGTGATTTTTACAAATGAGGTATCATTGGAAAGGAAAAATTGTTTAACATTTTTTTTAATCCACACAATTTTTATAAAATCAGTGGTTTTTCAGATATTTGTTAAAATAGAAATAAAATGACCACCATTTTGAAAATAATAAAGATAATTTTAAATATTTGTTTGGTAAAAAAATAAAGAACATTTTTTAAAAGTTATCTTTATTATTTACACTACCTTCTAACATAAACATATTTACTAAGTTTTGTAATAATTAATTGTAAATATAACAATAAAGATAAAAATTGTTTTATGGAAAAAACAAAATGGCACCTAGCTGCTAAAAAGAGCGGAAATTGAACAAATTGTATTCTTCATTTTTAGCTTAGAATTATACATATAATCTGAAAATGCATACCCAGCCCAACCTTTTTAAAGCACCCTGGAAAACAACATAAATAACTATTGTCATTAACTATCATTGTTTGATAAAAATGACAGTCATAAAATTGTTTAATTTTTAAATGATTATGAGTTGACTGAAATAAATATTAATGTAAGGAGATAAATAAAACATACTATTGTACATTGTATTGTAGATCACAGAATTTATTTAGAAGAAGCATCATTTTGATTAAGTATAACAATCCATTTTTGTTCAGCCAATTTACTAAAATTAATAAAATAGTATCAACATATCCAATAAAATGAAATTTATTGATTAAATTGAGTTTTTATATTAATTTAAATTTAAAATACTTTCCAATAAAGAGGTTGAAAATAGTTGTTAATAGAGTTGTTTTTAATAATTAACATTTTGAGTATAGTCAGGTACGTATCAGAGTACCTGGTGCACAGGCTAATATTTCTGTGAAATTCATACTTATCTAGTAAAATATCTTCATCAGCCTCAATGTCATGTTACGAAAACTGATTGGCTAGCCACATCATTTAGGCTAAAGTGTCATCAAGTTTATTCTAAAAATAAAGTTTTTTTTCTTTTGAAAACTAATGAGTCTTACAGTTGGTTATTTTATAAGGACTAACAGACCAGGTAGAGTCCTTGATAGTAATTTAACAAGAATACAAACTAATTCTGTCTATCGAGTCTTACAGTTGGTTATTTTATAAGGACTAACAGACCAGGTAGAGTCCTTGATAGTAATTTAACAAGAATACAAACTCGTCTGGTCATCTCCTCTACAGCTCAAATAGAAGAGAATAACAACTATTGAAAAGCTAAACTTCAATTTTAATGGTGTGAAAGTTCAATTTTATAAGAAAATTCTCTATGAAGGACCTCTGAACAATAGTAATGTCATATTTTCAACTCACAAATATATCACAAGAAACAGTAACAATTTACCAATACCTTTATCATAATTCCACTCATTTTAAAACTTCTTTTGCATACATGAGCCAACACTTGTTCAATAAAATCTTTCCTGCATGGCAACATATCCCTTCTGAAAAGCTATTCAAGTCAAAATTAAAGGAATATTTATTACAAACAGTTCTATACAACCTCAATGAATTTAACCCCCCAAACATGTAAAGATTTCACAACTCACTGTTACTTACTCTTTATTTTATAAAACTGTATTTATTTTTATTTAACTTCTTACAATGTAAATCTGTAAACTGGAAAAATGTATTAGTTAAATTTGTATTTAGACTATATCTTTAGTTATAAATATTTGACTTGCCTTATAACAGTTTTGTTCTTTTGGTTAATAAAGCATTCTGATCCTGATTTGAGCACTGGTGAAAAGTGAATCTAATTAATGCTATTTTTTCAGTGTCAGCTCATTAACTTCTACAGGTTAAACAATACATATTGTCAAGTACCAATGACAGTACTAGCATAATTCAAAAAAACCTCCTTCAAAAAGTGTCCAAATTGTGTTTTTGTAAATTAAGTTAAGACGCTATGTGTGAGATTTAACTACAGCACCATACTAAGCTGTAAAGGAGTGGTATAAAGTCAGCTGACTGACTGTTGAAGTCAAGAGAGGCAATAGATACAGTTAAGTGAAAACATTTGCTTCAAGCAGATATTAATCAGCTAGACGATAGGGTAAAATTAACGGATATTATTGGTTCGAAATTGAAATGAAGTAACATGTGCTCGAAGCTATATGCTACATGATTGCTCAAGCTTGCATTGGGGCTCCAGTTTGTAACAGGTCCACCAAATTGACGAATAAATAAATAAAATTAAATAAACAATAAATTATTTTAATGAAGAAATAGATACATTAAATTAAAACAAATACCGAACATTCAAATAATATTCGGAAATCATTGTAAATTAATAGCCAGCAAGTATAGAGAAGTGGGCAGGCATATTCATTCCATGGCAGTCCTCTAAGACGTAAACAACATTCCGTTCATTGTTATCAAGTCAGATAAGGCAGACTTGTTCAGTCTTGTGTCACATGGGACGAGTCTATCTAACGATCCAGAGGGGTGTCAGTGTGACATGCAATGGTTGAGTCCAATGTAGATGAGAGACGCTATTGGTTGACAGTAGGTAGCCTCTAAACCAAATGCTCTCGAGGGTAACGGACTGGAAACCCACGCTAGCATCGTCAACGGTTCTGCCACTTCATTTCAGTCCAATGTAGAGGGAACATCTTATTGTGTGACCGCGGGTGACCGCTTGAGTTTAAAACCAAATTAGTCGTTTAAATATTGTTTGGTTCAATAACCAGAAACACCAGTAAAATGTTTAGGGAAATTGTAAAATTTACAAATTAAAACTATTCTTGTATCGGTAGTGAAGGAATAACATTAAAATAGGCCCTAGAAGAAGCAAACCATGTGGAGTTTCAGCATCACAAGAAGAAAAATTTAAAGATAAGTTCTAGTTATTAACTAAATATAGTATGTTTCTAGTAATCAGTAAAAAAGTAATTAAATTCATTTTTGTTGTATTGAAATTCATACAAAGAAAGTAAAATAATGTAATAAATTAGCTTTTTCAAACAATAGTCTTTTTTCATTGTAATTTACAGCCTCACCGATTACCCATAAATATAACCCTGAGATAAGATAAATTAATTTGAATAATTTTTATCAAATTAACAAGAAACTTAAATTAATGTAACTCATCACAGAGAGGAGAGGTTACAAGTTCCTACCCAAGACACCTGCTAGCAGTCTGGCTGTATGCTGTCCATCCAACAATGGATCTTAGGTATGACTAGACTAATTTTATCTACATCATATCTCGCTCCCTTTTCTAAATAATTCAATCCAAATTAATTTCTAGCACAACAAAGCTGGCAGCAATTAATACTTCTATAAGACCCAAGGTTTCTGGGCCAATTTATGTTCCAAATTAATTACCGATCCATAAAGCTGTAACGTCCACCATCACACTGTTGTGAAATTTATTCAGCTGGCTGATAAAAAATATTTACTTTGTTCAGTACAACCAACTGTGTATCGCTTGGGAAAATTGGAGTCACTATTATGATTGTTCCATGAGTCTAATTCAAACAGGCAGTAATGGAACCAAACTAAACACACTTGCCTCTGGTGTTATTAATGCCCTAAACAGCTCAGGCCCAGTACACTGAAAGTTCTGGTTCATTTTCAGAGTACTAGTTTCAGTTTTTACTCCTTTGGTAGTTTCTACATTGTTCACTTGCTGGTTCATCTGCATCTACAATTAGAAGAGAGCAAAAATATTAAAGTAAATTATAATATATAACATATTAAAACGTATAAATAGATAATCAATGTTATATCATATATGCCATCATATATTATTATACAGGGTGAGTCTCTACTGATACCATTAAATTTACCTGTTTGTTGTACTCACAAAAAGGAAATCCGTGTCGATTCTGAACCGTTTGGCTGTAAGGGCTCATATTGTGTGTTTTTAAAATTACTTGACATTAACTCACTGATTGAGCTACAAAAACAAAACACCTACCAGATTCTTATTAATACCATTGAAAAGATCGATAAATTCTGTATAAATGTCAATTATTTTGCAAGCAAATGTAAATAAAAACTAGATTTCCTAGAGGAAGTTTATTAAAAAAAATATGCAACATGTCTTTTTCTCCAATTGTTCAAGACGCCATAGCAGCACATAAATGTAGTCTAATTTAATGTAAAGTTAAGTAGAAAAGTTTTCTCACTAATAAGCTTGGAATAGATGTATAATTTAATTGGGTTGAATATCATGAAACCAAAAATAACACCTAAAACATTTCATAAAACATGGTTTATTCGGTTGCACTTAAATACCAAACTCAACCTTTACCTGTTTTTTGTTTTGTATGTAATTTCCATAATCAGCTGATTGGACTATTATTTGAAATCCGCTGTTACACTTATTATTATTCTGTACCTGAAATCAGCTGTTATAAATATTACCCTATTTTGAACAATAGTTACTCAAAATAGTCTGTGAAAACACATATCATTTTCTTTTGGACAATTTGAAAATATTTATTTTTACTTTTATTTTTATACTCAAGCATAATTAGTTTGAAATTAGTGAGGGTATTAGCATTTGTTCTATTGTGACATTGCGTCAAACGTTTGTTGTGAACTATGAATTCGTTTACTAATGTAGAATATGCTGATATACATTTTGTGTATGGGTTGTGTTCTGGCAATGTAGCTGAAAATCGTAGAAAATACATTCGTCGATTTTCAGAGAGAAGAATTCCTGATGTAAGAACATTTGTTAAGGGTTCATAATTGTCTAGGTGAAACTGGTAAATTTCCTGTCAATGACCGCTCCGTTGGTAACATCATACAAGATGTTGGGTTAGAGGTAGCTGTACTTGCCCAAGTCGAAAGAGATCCAAGATCAAGTACAAGAAGAATTGCTACCGAACGTGGAGTAAGCCAATCGTTTGTGTCGACTCTTGCGTAAAAATCAAATACACCCTACCACTTTACTCATGTCCAGACAATTGAACCAAAAGACCTTCCTCTGAGACGTCAATTTTGTCAATGGGTTTTACAGCACGATAATGCACATTTTCTTAAAACAATCTTGTGGATAGACGAATGTACATTTACACGAGACAGTGTTTTTGACTACCACAATGAACACTTCTATGACACTGAAAACCCACATCTTTGTCGTGAATCGCAGAGCCAAACTAGGTTTAAGGTAAACGTGTAGGTTGGACTGATAGGGGACAAGCTGATAGGTCTCTACCTTGATCTCCCTACATCGTTAACTGGAGTTCAATACCTTCAATTTCTAAATAATATCCTACCAGACCTTCTCGAAGACTTGCCGTTGGAATTGCGTCGGCGCATTATTTACAAGGCAGATGGAGCACCACCACACTTCAATATCAACGTGCGTGAACATATTAACAACAACTTCTATATGTGAATTGGGAGAGGCGGAACGAACTGTTGCTTGGCCACCACAGTCCCTTGACCTCAACCCTATTGATTACTACGTCTGGGGTTCTTTGAAGCAAGAAGTGTACAGAAGTCCAGTACAAACAGCCGAAGAATTGAGACATCGAATCGTGAGGGCTGCTAGACGCCTTAGAAATGAAGTCAATCTAAAGGCAAGTGTAAGGGAGTTGAGGAATCGAGTCCGTACCTGCATAAGGGAAAATGGTGGACATATTGAACACTTATTAAAGTAGTTTTTGCTATAACAAAGCATGATTATCTAAATATTACAGTTATTATATTTTTGTTATTTCGTAAAGACTGACAGTTTGTTTGTTAAGTGCAACCGAATAAACCATGTTTTATGAAATATTTTAGGTGTTATTTTTGGTTTCATGATATTCAACCTAATTGAATTATACATCTATTCCAAGCTTATTAGTGAGAAAACTTTTCTACTTAACTTTACATTAAATTAGACTACATTTATGTGCTGCTATGGCGTCTTGAACAATTGGAGAAAAAGACATGTTGCATATTTTTTTTAATAAACTTCCTCTAGGAAATCTAGTTTTTATTTACATTTGCTTGCAAAATAATTGACATTTATACAGAATTTATCGATCTTTTCAATGGTATTAATAAGAATCTGGTAGGTATTTTGTTTTTGTAGCTCAATCAGTGAGTTAATGTCAAGTAATTTTAAAAACACACAATATGAGCTCTTACCGCCAAACGGTTCAGAATCGACATGGGTTAATATGACTTTTTTGTTCCTTTTTGTGAGTACAACAAACAGGTAAATTTAATGGTGTCAGTAGAGACTCACCCTGTACATTGTTACTACTGTACACTATATATTACTATATTCTTAATTGCTTATATTCTTAAATGCATTCTTAATTGCTTCTCTTACTAAATGTATATTTGTAATAATTATGTAATGGTTATGCCATTAACAATGAAGAATGCAAGGATAATTACTTAGCAATTGTTTATTGCATATGAAGTACTATAACATGTTTTTATATTTTAATACTTTTTTTAATTTGAGGATAGTTTAAGCATTCATTTTCTATATTTTTGGTCTTCTTATTATTTTTAGGATTTTTGTTATTAGTCAATTTTTATAAATACTACCATATTAACTGAACTGCTAATATTTATGATAAAATTATCACATTATAATCATATAAAAATGTTGAAGTGTTTATTTAAAAATATAATTTTCAATCAAGTTTACAATTCTTAAAACATATCTTGCATCACTTTACACAGGAAATTTGAATGATCTAGAATTTGGAAACCAAGTCCTTCATATTATAGAACACTTGCTAATCAATATTCCCTGTTGAAAATATATTTAAAATGTATATTGACTCAGTTGGAACATTATTTTTGTACAAATTATTATCAGAATGGAGAAAACACTGTTTTAGAAAAAAATACACACAGCGACTGCTATTGTATAATTAGTTAAAATTATAATTAATAATCTTCATAAAAGTAATCATATAATAACTTCCTTCCATGGCATGGCCCTGGAATATTACCATTCTGTCCTTACTGAGAAATAAACTAAATTGGGAATTAACTAGGTTTATTAACATGATATCTTGATTGCTATCAGCTATAAGTAGAAATTTAATGTATTTAAAAAATAAATTCATGTGTGTTATTAACAGATCATGTGTGTTTTTATGCTAATTAAAAAAACTATTAACAGGTTCTCAACCTGTAATTGGAAAGTCAATCTTCACAGCATAAATATTTTAATTATAGAGATAACACAATTTTTATGATGTTTTTCTATTACAAATGCTGAAAACATGAGAAATGTAGCTAATGTGTTACCTGTGCTTGTTGAGTTTGCTAACAACACAACTGTACTGGGTTATTGATAATAACCTTAAGTGGTCAAATCAAACTAATAAGTTTGTTCTAAGATTATCACCTTTGGAATCAACCCACTTGAGATATTATAAACTATACATTGACAACACATACTTAGTTAATTTTTTTTTTTTTTTTAACTTCCTAGCTCAATGAAAATCTGCACCAATGAAATCTTCAACCGATGGTTATTAGCAGGGCCGCCCAGAGGGGGGGGGGCAAAAGGGGCAAATTGCCCCGGGGCCATACAGACTTAGTTCACAGGGGGGGCCACATTTCATGCAACAAAAAAGAAAATACTTAATAATGTACTAGATAAGAAACGATTCAGGCCTGTATCAAAATATCAAAAGTGATATTAGGCCAGATAAGTTTTCCAGTTTTAGTTTTAAAACGTTTAAACTAAACCATTGGTTTTATAGCAACCAGGGAGCCTTTTTGAGCAAGTTGTACACTGGTCTTTGAAGTTTGTCAGCGGTCAACATAGTGGTGTGACAGCATACGCTCTGGTTGGTGTGTGACTGCAACTGTACTCCTCGCCAGTTGTCTTGTTTGCGAACAAGTGTAAAGTCGTCCACCTTGTGAATACACCAAAATATAAATTCCAGTTTGCGAACATATAAATATACTTGAGTGGTGTGGACAGTGGGCCACCTCTATGAGATGTCCTGTTTTCGTACACTATTTATATAAAACATGTCAAAAGTCCCACTAACTTTATATTTGCATTACTCAAAACTCCGTTTTTGGACGTGTTTCATACAAGGTGAACAAGAACGTTTCTGTATGTTTTATTTTTTAACTTTAATTTCAAAAGTATATACTACTTCAAACAAAATTGTTATACTTGTCCTAAATTCAACTCTATCTAGGCTTTTAGTGGTAGGAAAATCAATCGCTTGGTCACGTTATTATCCTTACAAAACCAATAGTTATGATATATTACTATTATAAACTTAAGATAATACAGCAATTGCGAATTAATTTTTATTTGTAGTGGTTTGTTGATTAAGCTTTTATCCTTATTTTGTATTTTTTCACAAATTCTGTTTATGTAGTTAATTAATCTTGATTTAGTGTTTCTCATCTTGATTTGCTTGACTCATCGTAGCAAAAAAATAGATCTATATAATGTGAAAACGAGTGATCAGTAACCTGCGGCCTAAAGTATGCAAATTGATAAATCGTAATAAAAAAAGTGGAAGCCTAAGAACAACACAATTAAATAAGCAAACAAAATTACAGTAAAAACATTTTAAATCTGTCATTTTAAAAAGGTCAAAAAGTCTTTATGAGAAAAGGTTCTTACAAACTTGGTTTCAAAGCTGGTAGTAGGCGGCGGCACTCCGTTCGAACGTGGTAACGTTGCAGTCTTTCCTGGCACTGATTAGCTAATTTTTCAATATATGCACTAAATTTAAGAAATAGTAATTGTATTTCAATAGTAACTGTGTTTTGCACCCAAAAACCCGCAGGCAAAATATACAATGTTGTAACAACGTGGCTGGAAGAGTTTAATTAATTGTCATGAAGGGTAGATCGGGAACATCGTCAATCATTAGTCTGTTTGTTTACTGTCGTCCAGTAAAGAATTATTTTGTTATTGTTGTATTTTATAGAGTGATATTTCTGTAATTTAATGCGTTCTTTTGGATTTCCTAGTAAACTACTATAATTATCAATTAATTTAATTTGCCATGATTCATTTTCCATTTAAAGATTTTGAGAGAACAAAAAACTAAAGTTTAGGCCCAGTAAATTCATGGTAAAGTTTTATTGAAATCAATAAAAATAGACTATAAATGTTTCAATATAGCATTGTAATATATTGCAAAGTAAATGATATATTTTTACAGTATAAAAAGAATAAATTAACGATGAAACCACTAAATTACAGTAGATTTCTAAGTACTTAAATATGGTAAATATGCATACAACAACATCACAGCTCGCTTACCGGATGTGCAACAATATGTGTGTATGATACATTACATTCAACTTGCCCTACGCTATCGCGGGAGGAATTGCGTGGCATAATCTTGTCTAAAAATTATAATTTTGTTACGTTCTGTACTATCCGGATTCATCTTCCATCATATTTAACCGGTTAACCAGAGTTTACTGTACATGCAATTTTTTTGCTTTCTCTCTACTGTTAACCCTTAAAACGCGGCATCCGTATATATACGCATGTTTACAATTGCCCGTAACGCGTTATACGTAATATTTCGCGAGCTGGTAAAAATAATCCTAGAACAGGCCTAATACAACGTAGCGAGTTCTAAGATCCAAGGTAAAGACTATTTTTAGGTTATTATTCATTATCGAGACCTTTGGACTGGTTACTAGGCAACGAATGTAAATAATATGAAGTTTTCATTCATTATTGCCTCTGTCGAGGTAACCGCTAGCGCTCGAAACGAATATATACGCATCTGCTAGTCACATGACGCGGCGACCGGCTGGCGCTCAAGTCAGTCTGCAGTTGTTTGTTGTCTTTCGTGCGTTGTACTAACCTCTGTTGTGTAAACAAAGTTTATTATTTCGAATTTACTCTATATTTTTCATTGTAAAGTCTAGTTTTATTTTTGTTGTAAATAGTGTTTTTCGTTTTTACAGTTTTGATAAAACTTTGTAATGAATAAAAAATGAATATAAAAAATACAATATCGTTATTATTATTTTTTTTACATTGTACTATCCTGGTTTAGATTAAAAAAAAATAAAACTTTACAAAATCTAAAATTATATATATTCAAGAAAATTAAGCGTTAATGGAAAAATTACAGAAAATTGCTCAGCGTTTTAAGGGTTAAATTTACTAGTTATTATGACATGGATGTTCGTAAAGACATTTTACCAATATATTGTGACATAGGTCTTAATGAAAAGAGGAGCTCTTAAGTACACCGTTAATAGATAAAACAGCTTCATCATTGTTCAGATTTGTACAACTCCTTTTGAATAATATTTATTTTGTGACATTTAACTTGTTGTAACTCTTTTATTGTCTGGTTTAATTTAACCTGAAACTGTAACAGGAACAGGGGTGTATTCTCAACATATTCAGTAGAGTAGCTCTTGATTAAAAACCAATTATGCCCACGTACAGGTTGTTCCAAAACAAGTAGCATAATTGATTAATGTTGTCATTTATTAACATAACAAATCTACGACCAATCAAAATAGTTTTCATAATATTTTACTGTCACTGACGAACGAGTAAGCCATTTATATTTTTGACAATCATTAATACAGTATTTATTTATTGTTTGTTGCATGATAAGTGAAATTAACTAAGATCGAACCACTGTACGTGTATTGTTGAGCGGGAGGGTCAAAACCACTGTTCGTGAATGGGTATGTCAATACCACTGTCACTGTACGGACGTGTAGACTGTGATGTACATCAATGATATGTATCCAATTTGACAGACATAAATTTTACTATGTTTTATGCTGAGAAAATTGAGTTGGTACAAAATGCCTTTATGCCTATGAAATAAAAATTGAATAGTTTTAAAGTTTAGCACAAAGACAAACTAAAAAAGAATATAAACTAGATGTTAATGTCCAACATCAATCCTACTACGTAGCCAGTGGTCTACAACCCATTTTGAAAACAATAACATAACCTCAACTCTCAGTTGACTGTTTTTAAAGCACTATATGTTCGCGCTCGCCAAATTATTTTACTTCGTGAACATTCGGCCACTTGCTCTTTGGCTATCGAAGCCAAGTGGCATTTACAAATTTATTGGCCCCTCCCTCCCTCACCCACAGCTAATATCATTGGCGAGGATGGCTCCTCAACTGGCAATCGAAGAGCTGCTGCGCCCAACTATGTAACTGCCTATGCAACTGACTGTGGCATTGCTTGGTTCGTTATTATTTATTTAATATGAAAGAATAGCAGTTTTGTTATAAGAGATTGATGTTATTGTAGCGGTAATACTTAAGGAAATGTTTAAAAAGTATATGACAATTAGAGAAAAACTTACCGGAGCTTCGCAGCTAGCCCTGAGAAAACGTCCAAGAACAAGAATCTTAATTACAATAGTAATCTAATGAAAGAGACGGTAAGAATATCGTAGAATGTGCTAAAAGTAAAATATCAATTATAGTATATTTGACAATCAGAGTAATTAAATTTATTTTGAAGTGAAGGAAGGGGCCACATGGTAAACTTTGCCCCGGGGCCACAAAAAGTCTCTGGGCAGCCCTGGTTATTAGCAATTGGTTGGGAGGAAATAAGACAGCTTTTCTCCTCACAATACAGATAAGCAGAAAATCTCAGACACACAGGTTCGGCTCTACTCCATCAATAACGATACTAATATTTTAATAAGGCAGTATTGTATAGATGAATGTTTTAGGGTTAGTCAGTTTTTTCTGTTGTCATTTTACTACAGTCTACACCTGACTGTAAATGGCTATTATAAACGTAGAAACTTGTTAACATGATAAAAACGTTTTTGTCTAGGTTTTACTTTTTTATTTGTAATTTTAAATTGTCAATATTATTAATATCAAGTTTAATTCATGATTATTGTTTCAATTGCTTGTTTCATAAACTGTAAGAACTAGTTTCACCACCCTCAGGTATTTGAACATGTGGGGATTTTTTTCAAGTTTTTTTGTTCTTTAAATCAGTGGTTGTATACGTTCACCATTTCTGGTGTTGTGATGGTGTGTCCCTGTTTCTTGACAGATCCTCTCCATTAATGTGCATTACTACTTTCAGGATGTATTGTCATAATTTTGAAGGTTTTGAATGTGTCTCTGCAGCTTTCAAGGTGGTCTAAGATTATTTGTTTGTTTGAGAAGTTTATTAAAATTTGTTTTTCTTGAAATGTAATAGTATCCTGAAACGAAAATGCCAAAGCAGCAGTAAATTCTCAGATTGATAGAGTGCTGTCCAAATGGGCCAACTTGGAAGTATTATTATAGTGGTAGTCTTGTTCTGAGGTTGAAATTCCTCCTGTGTTCTTTAAAATTATGTGAACTTACAGTTGTGGGTCATCCTGGTGAGTAGTTTAGTATATTTTTACACACAAAAAAATCACTTAAAAGAGAACTTTACGATATGTGTTGAGTGTCTACCATCTTGATTAGGCACTCTCCTGAAAGAGGCATTGTCACAAAGAACAATATATTATTATTTAATACTTCATGACTTTGCCTATCTTAATAAGTCAGTGCTCTAAACTAACCTGAAAAACATGATTGGGAAATCGATTTTCTTTGTAATTAGCAGATCTATTAAGTCTTCACGCTAGATATAGTTAAATTATTATTTATATTTTTAAATTATTTACTTCATACCTTTTTGTTAAAACCACTTGATAAATTTGAGATCTGTTTATCCTGAGCATTTTCATCGTCTTTTTTTGGCAATATCATTCCTTTAGAGAACTCTGCAAAATACCAAACAATTTAAAACAACTTATTACAGGCAAAATATTATGGTAAACATTAATAAATATAGAATCTATGGTGGTGCTTGGAGATTTTAAACTCAATAATTAAAAAAGGAAGATAAACCAATAGCTTTGTTAAGTCATTTTATATTTAGAATGTTTTGTTCTCTATACAAATCAGATTCTATATCAGTTGTACAGCGTAAGAATACATGCATTGGGAAAATTATATATATGAGTTTGCAAAACAATTTGTCCCTCAAGTGACTCCAGAATGAATGTTGACTAATACAAAAATAGAGGTGTCTAATTTCATATGCTACTTACATTTAGAACAATCAACATCTTAAATAATTTTTTTAGTTTTATTCTGTATTTTACATTATGACTTGTATTTCTTTTACAATATATAATTATAAACTATCAAAATAAATTAAGGAAAAGAACAACTAATTTTAAAGAATTTTCTCAAAGTTCCAAAAAAATTATCTCATAATATTGCCTTGGGCAACTAACGAGGGTTACATTGAAAAATTACAATAAACAATGAGGAAAAGCTTTACTCTCATTTGATGATGCAACCTCTAGTTTTTGCCATCCAATCAATCACAAGTAATATTGCTTATTATAATTTTAAGTTAATTTGTGTACTGGTACAAAACAATATTTTATTCTACTTAACAACTGATGTATATATTGCAATATGTTTGTTTACTGGGTTATCTAACCAGCTAGTAATAGAATTTATAAAAATTAAAAACTGATAAAAATGGAAAATTATGAATTATATTTAAAGTAACTTATGTTTCAAAATGCTCTGCAAAAGCTACCAACGTCTGCAGATGAGACATGTAAAATTAATCATATTCCACAAAGAGATTCATACATTACTGGAAAGAAGGAAGAGAAAATTCTGATTTGAGTAGCATTTTTTTATGTTTATTTATTTGTATTACTTTTTAAAATAAAATTAGAATAAGAATAAGAAACATTTTATTGTCACAGGCTGGAAAAAGTCAATACAAATTAAGATTTAATATATAATCAGTTTACATTAATATTAAGTTGATGGTATTCATTAAACTTACACATAACATACCAACACATCAACACTTAATTGTAAACAGATCAATTAACTAAATCGCAGGAAGTATGTCTACATCAGCATTTAAAAACTCATTCAACGAATAAAAAGCATATTTATTTAGCCATTTTATAATTATTTTCTTAAAAGTGTTTATTTCTAATGACCTACATGATTCCGGAAGTTTGTTAAATATTTTTATTTGTAAATATTTATGGCTTTTCATGCACTTTCTCAGTCTTGCGCCAGGGAGGACAAGGTCATTTGAATGCCTAGTCTGATATTTGTGAATTTTATCTAAACAAATTCATTTATATTATCTCTCACGTATATTAAATTTTGGAAAATAAAAATACATGGAACAGTCACTATGCTATGTTCTGTAAAGTAGCCTTTACAGCTATCCCTGCATCCCAAACCAAAGCTTTCTTTTACCACAAAAAGATCTTACCTGCACCTACACTATTACCCAGTAATATATTTGCATATAGTGAGAGTGAAACAATTCTTATAATCATTTCTTTGAGTTTTTGTTTTATAATATTGATCAACTATTTCTTTACCAATATTGATGTAGTGATTATTAAAATCATTTGTTTCTGTTAAATGGAAAAGATTTGTTTGTACAAAATTGATTTCCACTTTATGATTTTATAACTTTCCAAGCTGCTGCACATTTATTATTTGATTTACAGGTAGTCCTCGTTATACGCGGTCCCGATTTACAAGGTTTCGCTTATACGCGAATGGGCCGGACCCCCCACCAACATTCCAACATTCCACATTCCTCAGGCGCGCCCCACCCGTCTATCTGTCTCTTTCTCTCGAGCTCTGTTGTTTATTTATTCGCATTAGTGGTGTACAATTTACTTCTTGTGGCGTGGCATTGTGAACAATATTGTTGTGAGTTGTGTTATAATGTCGGGAAAACGCGAGAAGAAACATATAGATGTAAGTAATAAACGTGTTAGACATTCTCTTTCTTTAGAAGTTAAGCTTGAAGTTTTAAAACGTCTCGATAAAGGTGAGCGTATAATTGATATCCACCGAGTTATGGGCCTTCCAGAGTCATCTATTAGGACAATCCGATCAAATGCTGAAACTATTCGTAAGAGTGTGCAGTCTTCTACAAATTTAAGTTTAGCACGTGTATCTAAGTCCAGATCTGATTCGATGGAGAAAATGGAAAAACTACTGTCAAACTGGATTGAACATTATAATCAGCTCCATGCACCCATTTTGATGGCAGTCATCCAAGAGAAAGCAAGAGCTATATATACAGAAATTACTAAGGATGATCAAAACGCCCCAGACTTTAATGCCAGTAAAGGGGGGTTTGACCGTTTCAAGGCACGCAACGCTTTTCACAGTTTAAAATTAACAGGTGAGGCGGCATCAGCAGACAATGTAGGCTCTGAAACTTTTAAGGCTATAACTTTTAAAAATTTTATTGAAAAGGAGGAGTATACGGCCAAACAGGTTTTTAACCTTGACGAAACTGGCCTATTTTGGAAGCGAATGCCAAGCAAAACATTTATTTCTATTGAGGAGAAAACTGCTCCTGGATTTAAAGCTGCTAAAGATCACTGCACATTCATCTTTGGTGCAAATGCTTCTGGGGATTTCAAACTTAAACCACTGATGGTTTACCATTCAGAAATCCCCTGAGCACTAAAAGGCTGTGACAAATATATGTTGCCTGTATTGTGGAGGTCGAGTAAAAAAGGCTGGATGACGGGTAAAATATTTCATGATTATATTTCACTAGTGCTGCAAAATGATTTAAAAGTGTATTGCTATGAAGAAAAGATTCCTTTTAAAATTTTGATTCTGGTAGATAATGTTCCAAGCCACCCTCCTGAAATAAGTGAAATAAATGAGAACATTAAAGTTACGTTTCTACCCCCGAACACTACGTCCATATTGCAGCCTATGGACCAAAGTGTTATTTCATCTATTAAAGCCAACTATCTTAAACATACATTTTCTTTACTGATTAAAACTTGTGATGCTGATGATAAATTATCTATTAAGGACTTTTGGAAACAGTTCAACATCAAAATGGCTATTGATATCATAGGCAAATCCTGGAATGAATTGAAACCTAAATGTATGAATGGTGTTTGGAAAAATGTGTGGCCAGAAATCGTCAAATATGATGTAGAAATGACTGAAAATGTCAGAACAACGTCAAAAGATATTGTGGATATGGTACAGCGTGTGGGATTCACAGACGTAGATGAAGCGGATGTTGATGAATTGATTACACTACAAGAAGAGCTAAGTACCAAAGACCTATTAACAATAGAAGATGATAGGTTTTCTGAAGGATCCGATAAGGAAGAAGAACCTGAAAGTGTTAAAACCTTGACTAGTAAAGGAATAGCAGAGGCTTTCTGTATGATTAATAACGCTTTAAATTATTTTGAAGAGAACGACCCAGATGACACGAGGAGTGCTAAGGTTAAAAGGGAAGTTGAGAATGTGATTAAGTGTTATCGTGAACTATATAACAATAAATTAAAAACAACAACCTAGCTCTCGATTAAGACATTTTTCTCCCAAACAGCTGAAAAGGTACAAACACCTGGTAAGCAGACGTCAGACGTAAACAATGGCGGGCAGTCTGACCCTCCCAGCCCAGTGGCCGGCACGTCAAAAGATTGAACTATTGTATGTGATGTACTTTTTTAGTTATGTACTGTACAGTACTTTTATTACTTTTTAATATCCTTTTCTCTTTTAATTTAATTTTTAATTAAAGTATGCCTATATACATTTATACTGTACGTTCTTATTTTGTTTGTTCATGTAGTAGTCAAATTTGAATTCAATAAAAGGTGTTGATGAATTATTACAGGCCTACATTTTTATTATATTTCCAAAACAATTAATTAATCTTTCGATAATCTTATGATATTGTAGTTTGAATTGCGTACAGTACAAATAAGCAGTAGGCCGGCCTGCTGTGGCTACAGTGGCGTAACCCGCTTTAGCTCCGACTCGTTATACGCGGTTTCGTTATAAGCGGCGCTTAGGCGGAACGTATCTACCGCGTATAACGAGGAGTACCTGTACTTATGTATTGATCATTAATCTTAATTTTGGCTTTTCTAATATTTTCCCTGTATATTCTTTTTTGAGAAACGTAACAATTTCTTAACAACACATTGTTTTTATAAATTGGTACCTTTAGCATATCTCTCATAATATTAACCATATTTCTCATATATTTTAATGATTCGTCAAACCAATTTACTTTGTTATTTTTCTTTAACTTAACAGTTTTTGTCAGTTTTGGACAGTAAAATTTATACTAGATAATCCTACTATTGCTGACAAAATATTCAAAAGCATTATCAGTGTCAGTCATTTCATAAAGAGCAGTCCAATCAAACTGTGATAGATGTTCACTAGAGTATTTAAATTTGTATCATTTGTTTTCCTAAAACAGATTTTCCTTTTTCTTATATGCAGTAGAGGGGACAAAGAACTTAAAACTTACTATTCTGTGATTTGAAATCTGATATTTTCATAGGCTGCTCTGAAAACAGTGTTTATTCAAATTTGTCACAATATTATCTAAACAGTTTTTATTTCTAGTTGGTAGATTTTTTACACACATAGGTTAAATGATTTGAGGATATTAACAAACATTATTGTATTATTGTCTTCTACTTTTAGAAAGTCAATATTAAAATCTGCTCCAAGAACAATTTTACAACGAGGCTTTTAATTAGAAAGATTAGCAGTAACTCTAGGTGATCAAAAAATATTTTACAATTTGTATTAGGGGTTCTATACATAGAAATAAATGTAACATTAATAGTATTTATGTAAATATAGACTGCTTCAAAATAATTTCAAAGTAAGGGAGCGAGCCCGTAGCCAAGAGGTCTAAGGCGTCAGGACTTTAAGCTTGGGTTAGAGATAGCACTGGTTCGCCCCCTTACTCTGTCTGAATAAATTCCTTGCACAGATCAGTAGTCTATGAGGAATCGGCAGAGTAAGGTTAAGGAGACCGACATCTCCTTTATTTAAAAATAAAAAAAAACTGGTTGTACCCAAGTGTGAGATATTTATTACTTTATATGGAATTATATCTTTAATAAAATAGAAGCACCTCCGAATGGACTATCCCTACAAAAAGCAGTAGCTAACTTATAACCTTGAGGGATACATAAAGATACCTCTTCTTCAAGAAGACAGTGTTCATTAATTAATGCAATACTAAAGTCACCGTCTTGTAGAACAACTGATGGTTCAAGTTTATTTCTTAATGACTGTGCATTAAGGTGCATTATATTTAAACAAATATCACAATTATTAGATTTCAACATTCTATTATTTGTTATGTTCTCCTCACACAACTCTTTTGTTATTAAGGCCCCTTTTACACAGGTCGGTGCGGCACCGTTCATTTTGATCACTATTATTTTAAATGAGTGTTTATACACGGGACGGCCATGGCGTGGCGCCTTCAAAGTCGGGCCGGCACAGCGCCGTCCAAAGTTACTTGATCACTATACAAATATATGGGCGTCTTTAGGCGGCTTGACAAGGCGTTCTTACGGCTGATTTGTTGGCATGCGCACCATGTGTCTAAACCACTTTCTCTTTGGTTTTTGATTTCATACTTCGAAGAAACTGCATTTTGAAATATTTGCTGTTAATACACGATACAATGGCAACTTCGCCAACACAAAAAGAGTGTGATTTGGAGGGTGGATGTTCTCAAAACACTGGTGCAAGAATGACCAGTGCTCATTAAGTAAATACAAACAAAGAACCTTGTCTACATCATCCATCTTTCAGATGCCCTAAGTGAGTAGTGCACGCAAGGTTGTACAGAGGGTATGTAGTATATTATTTAACTATTGATCTTGAAAAACGCTGTTGAAAATAAATCATGCCATGCCGTGAGGCTCACGTTGCGTTTTGAGGTATGCGTGTAAAAAGGGCTAAGATTAGTTGCTAGAGTGTATTGCAATAATGAAAACCTTGTTTGGGTGCCGTCATAATTAATATTATCATTAACTATAGTGGAGGAAAGAGGTGTATTTTCTGGTTAAATTGCGGTTTGTCATAACGATGGGTAATTGTGGTCAGCACAATGGCAAGTTCTAGTTAGTAATATGTTTAGAAGTTGTTCAATATTTTTTTCATTACTATCTACCCTTTTGGTACCTCCCACTATCACTATCACATCATTTTTGTTGTAATTCTGGGTTGAGACAGTCTCTTGAACTTTCTTGTACACATGCGATAGTGGGTCTCCAGGGTATGAACAGCTGCTAATGAAAGCTTCTTTGTCACTAAAGATTCTTTGTAGATATTGCACACTTCTTTGCATGACTGTCACCAAAAATTGTCACTTCAGAATTTTCTTCTTTAGCTGCTTGAACTTTCCCTTTCGTAACTGTCCTGCATATGACTTGCTTGTTAATTGCGGTTTACGTAACAATTTTTGATCTGATTCAGCTGGGGATTGCTTACCATTTTCTGTGAAGCTAGATAACTTATTTGTGCACTCCACTATTTAATTTTCTATATTCTTTTCCTTTTGTAAAAATCCTCTTTTAACTTTAGTCCATCCTTCCATTTGAGAATTTTGCTTTACTTGTACAGAAGTTAACTGTAGGGAAAGTGAATCAGCCCACTGCAGCCATTTTATTAGAGGTGAACTAATTGTCCCTTCCTTTTGTTTTGAAACCCATGTATATAAAAAAATGTTATTGGTTATTATTATAATGCATTATAGTGTGTACCACTGTACGTGTATGGGTGGGCGGGTGGGTCAGTACCACTGTACATGTATGGGTGGGCGGGTGGGTCAACCACTGTAAGTGTACGGGTGGGCGGGTGGTACCACTGTACGTATGGGTGGGCGGGTGGGTTCACTCTTTCCTAGATTCAACATCTATTTATTTTTGAGGCATTGAATTGAGATTTATTTGCAGAATAATTAATAACAGAGAGTATGAAACATCATGATTCCAAAGTAACGACCAAAAATTATAATTATTTATTCATAAAACCTAAAATAACAATAGTATTTTGTTTTTAATAATCAACAAAAAATTATATACAAAACCGGTGCCTTTTGTATATAAGTACAAGTCCAAGGTTATGTTAGTGTGATACTACTTTGTGACATGTGAGGTTTCATTGATAAGGTGAAAGCTTCAAATTTAATGGTTATATTAGATGTTACAGATTTGTCATGTCTATAACTATGTACGTATCATGTCTATAAATATGTAACAAATATGTTTTTTCATACGAGACCTGTTTAACAAATTCTCTAATTTTACTGCTCTTACTGCCTATCTTAATTTTAGTTTTCATTAAAGTGTTGTTTATTATAGAGTTAATTTTCAAACACTTTTTTAAAATTATAAATTGTTAAATATCTTACATACTATATAGGCCTACTGTTTTAGAACAAAATATGTGTTTGTGCCCACATATCGTACATTTTGTATATATTGACTGAAACTAAATATTATATAGTTATTTAAAAAAAATCATTCGTTGGCAATATTCCCACCTATTATTTTCAAGAATTTTTTTAAATGTAAGTTGCCAGCAGAAATAAAAACTTTAAATCAATCTAATCTAAATACACTTGCCTTCTTTCAGGGAAACTATATATTCATTGAGTTTTTCTCTAATCTGTTTTCGGCCTTGGTGATAGAGGAACTCTTTGATGATATCTCCTTCACTTGATGTTTCCTTTAAAGACACATTTACCTACAAAAAAGCAAAGCACACAAATAATGTTTCTTTGTTTAGGTGTAACTATATTTGTCAGTTCGTACAACAGGAACAGTTTGGCCAATTTATACAAATTTATTCAGAACTTGTAACAGGTCCACCCAATTGACGACTAAATTAATCAAATCCAATAAAATATAAATTATTTTAATGAGGAAATGGGTGTATTTGATTAAAATAAATACCGAACATTCAAATTATACTCGGTAATTATAGCAAATTAATAACCAACAAGTATAAGGAATTAAGTAAGCAAAATTATTTAAATGGCAGTCATCCAAGACACCATAGTAAACAATATTTCAAACAATGCAGTGGAGATTAGAACAAGTCGAGACTTGTTCAATTTTGCGTCCCGGACTAGTCTATTTTAAGGGGAGTCAACAAGTCACAGCACCTATCAGACCACACCCAGAGCACATGTACACTGTAGTGATTTATGAGAACCCCACTTCCGCTTAACTATACACTAGACTCTTCCTCCAGGAGCCGTGAAGACAAGTTCTACCTCACCGCAGGTGATCTGACAGACAATGAGGCAGTGACCGTTTAGGATGTTTTTAATCAATAATTCACTAATTTGTTAACCAAATCAATGACATTAGTGATTGTGATTATGTATCCACTAATCAGGGAACCGTCATTGTATCTTTTAACATGAACTTCAAGCCCACCATGAACTTCATCATCACATGAAGAAAAACTAAGTTCTAGTAAATTAATTTAGATATCATATTTTTTAAATAAACTTATATAGTACTTCAATTACAGATGTCTTGTTAAATTAAAGTACTTAAATAAATATGTAATTAATAAATTAGCTTTTTCACTAAGAAAAAACTACAGTTTTATTCATAGCAATACATTTTACAGTCTCACCAATTTACCCATAAAAAATATATCGACCCTAAGATATCTCATGATTTTTAATTTGATCAATAACAAATCAAATTAACAAAAACTTATTTTATTTAACTCATCAAAGTAAGAAGGGTTACAAACTCACAGAAAATCATTATAATAATTCAGTTTGTTCTCATCGTATTTTTTACTTGAGCAATTACTATATAGTTACAACAGAAATTAAATACATAGTTGTAAGACTCATTATAAATTGAAAATAGGAATAAAAAATCCTTAAAATATGCAGGTAAACGGTTAAGTGGGTTTAACCCAGAAAAAAATATGCATGCCATTAAAAGTAATGGCATTGAATATTAATCACTAGGAATTAATATTGGGCCAGTCATATTAATATACAGTATATGCATATTGCATATTAATGTTAATGATACGCATGTAACGGCATATTATTATGCATAGTTAATGTATTAATGCCTAAAATACCGCATTAGGCCTACTCCAGGCGATATTTTAGTTAGATAACTAAGCTACTAAACAGTTGGAAAATCTATTCAACACAGGTCTACAAGAATTTCCTTATTGCAACTAATAATTGAAACCAACTAAAATAATCTGCCATAGACTTGGTTGACTGCCATAGATCCTACAAAACACAACTGTAGCATCACTAATCTGTAACCAAACCACACTCACAGCCAACTATTTATGCTTCTCATGAAAGCTGTTTTGTTATAATTGCATATTTTGGTTATAAGTTTAAATTGTGTATAAGATTATGGCTGATTTTTGACATTGGGTTGTTTATATAGGATGTTGAACAAAGACTGATCTGTAAAAACAAAGCTGAATAATACAGCAAAGTATCCAGAATAAAGTTGAAAGCAGAATATTCAGACAGGTTGTTTTAGTGCACTTTGCCAACATTTTAATGAAAAGGAAAGAAAAGCAGCATTCCTGATAAAATAGTCAACTGCAAACACACAACACAAAGAATAAAGTTTGTGAAATAGTTCTATTTTTGTGTGTTATGTATGTGTCTGATTCCAGTTTTTAATTTTACCATGAATAATCAGACAGAAATTTAAAGAAAAACTCTGGAATGAACTTTTTATTCCCAGTTAGATCAGAATATTAATCCTATAGATAAAAAAGAAAAGATAAGGAACATAAAGTTAAAGTTACTGCGGTTCTTTTTCATTTTAATCCAATAACTAGCTGTGTAAACACTCTCTGTACTACCACAACATTTTTAAAAACAATGTAGTTATAACTATCTTTCTGTATCACTTCTAATAGCTAAACCTTTCAAATATTTAATGAATTTATTACATATTAAAATATATCATTCTTTTCAATATGTCCCAACAAATATTTACATATACAATTATTCATAATAGTATTATATCATTTAATTTACTTTATGTTTACTGTATATACCAAGCTATATATTTTTGAAATACTTAAAAACTGTCCAAATACAGTAATAATAATAATAATAATATAATGTTAATTAATATAATAATAATATAATAGGCAACTTGACTAAATAGATGCTGATTTCGTTTTCATAATAAGTTATGATAAATAAATCTCACATAGTAAAAATATTTGAACCCTTTCAGAAAGACGTCATATGATGTCCCGATTGTCATGATTGAGAGGAGTATTAGGGTTGAAAAAAATGTTGTAGAGTATTAAAAAATAAAATTTTGAAAAATGTTTCAAGATGTCTATTATAGTATATTATTTTATTATATTTCTTATTATTTGAAATTACAATGATTAAGTATGTTTTTTTTGTGTGGAACTCCTCGAAGCAGGGGTATATGCATAGTGGGATTTGGCATTGGGAGCATTCATGGGAAGTGTCCTTGCATTTTTTTTTTTTTTTTTTTTTTTGCGAGTTGATGTGTTGTTGCACACATAACATTTCCTCAGGAGAATTCTGCTATTGCCTTCTCTCTTAGATAGAGGTCGGATGACATGACGCCCGGACAAACGAAGTGGGTGTTTAACACCTACTGGAGTAGCGGCTTGCAGAGGTCTTCCTACTTCTTCAGTTTTCCAAGTATAATGGTTTTCTAATATTTGTCTGATAAGGCTGAGTCGAAAATCCACAAATGCCTTGTTTTTACCAGTATATAGATTGTACATCCGATATGAATTGAGCAACATTATATCTAGGATATGAAAAAATAACTAGTGGTACCATTTATTGGTTTTTCGAGTAGTGTCATTGAATGACATCATCATGTCGGCCTCCATGTTCTTGTTGTATTCAACAACAGATAGTGGTTTTGAAGTACGACTTTCATTTTTATTAGTGTTGAACATTTCGTGTCAATGTACACAAATTAGTATAGTCACATTTCTTCTGTTACACCATCTCACAGCAAGAAGTGTTCCGTTGTTATGTACAGAAGGCATTTTCATTTTGTTTGGTAGGCAAGGTAAAACTTTACGGTTTGACCGTACGGTACCACATGCGCCCAGTATCTTGTTCTTTTAGCCATGAAAATAGCTCTGGACTAAAATACCAGTTATCTACATATAATACATGATTTTTCTCAAGATATGGCTTAATAAAGTCTTAATAACTTTAGCAGAGGCACTTGAAAATGTAGTATCATTACTGTAGTCAGTTCCCTTTCCTGTGTAAATAATAAAATCAAGTAGGCTACTAAGCCTGTCAAACAGACACACAACACAAACATTTTTATACCAAAACAGTTTCTTTTATTGGGTATGTATTGTTTGAACCCCAGCCTACTCTTCCATAACATCAAGCTCTCGTCGATTAAGAGATTTTGTCTAGGAATGATGAGGAAAATTAAGCGTCTAGTAGTTTCAACTACAGTACGAATCTTGTACAGTATGTCACTACTACTTTCAAGAGTATTGTCATTCAAATGTAACATACGTAGTAACAGCAAAATCTGTCCTGACTAAAAATTTTAGAGAAAATGGGTGTTTCAAAAGTGGATCAGTACTCCAATAGAGCTTCATTGCATTTTTTTTGCAGTGTGGCATTAAAAATTGAAGCAGCGAAGAAACAGTACAGTTCATCAGTATGAGTGTCGACTCAACATTTAAGTTTGGAGAATTCCTTTACTTAAGGTTCTTATTATTATACTCACAGTAATATTTGTTTGTCTCGGAGGTAATGTTGGAGACCAAATCATGGTACAATAAATTGTAAAAAACATCTATTTCATTTACTTAATTTTTTTTATTTTTTATCTAATAAAAGGCCAGAATTTGAAGCATCAAAAGTATAATTTCTTGGTTGAAAATCATCAGTGTGACTCCACTTAGATGTAGGACAAATATTAGGCCTACTTAGAGGTTCAGCAGGAGTTTGTATTTCAGGTAACTCTTGATCGGTACAATCTTGATTTACGCTACATTCTTGTGCAGTTACCGATGACAAATCTTCCAAGTGAAATAGTTCACAGTTGGATTCATCAAACATTTCATCATCTGAATTTAGCACTTCATTTGGATTATAAGTTATTTGGTCATTCTCACTGTAATAGTATACTAAATGTCTTATTTCATCATTTCGAAGAAGCTTCTCTCTTTTCACTAAACACAGTATTGGGTATTGAATAAAACAAAACTAATGTAATATAAAATTAATAAACAAGAATAACTAATTATAGGGTAAAATAAAAATTAAAAGAACAATCAATAACGTATCGAAAGTATAAAAGCTACAGCCAAGTGCACTGCAGAATGAATAAATGTATTGTACATAGCTGTGTAGCTGACAGACAAATGAGAGAATGTAAGTGAAAAGCGTGCCAATGGAGTGAAATGCACACCAAACGCTATATCAGCTGCATGCCAGCTGATGACATAGCGCAGGAACCAAATCAGTTTAGAGATAGAAGACAAATGAAGGTTACATTTAAAATGAGATTGCTATAAGGTGTGCACATCTAAAATGTGTTTGCCTGTGACAGATAGTACTGGTGTAAAGTGTTAACAATACACTTAATTAATTTAATAAATTAAATTTTGGACTATTACACAAGACGTAACATCACGCCCTTACTCATTTAGGTCAATTTATAAAAAGACGTCAGGTAGAATAGTTTAGAATATATCTTTATTGTAAATATTCCTTGAGAATAGAACAAAATTCAAACATATTTTTATGTCACAATCAGTGCCTGTGGTTCATGAAGTATTGGTTCTCCATTGGAGGAACTCCTGGATGGTGTAGTACATGGTAAAATGGCAAGTAAACTGGCTCCTGTAGCCAGTTTCTTAGTGCAGTCTTGAAGTTCTTCCCTGGTAGTTTTTTTCAATGAGTCAGGTTGGGCGTTAAAGAATATTGCTCCTCTGTAAGGTGTTTTTTTTCTGATATAGAGCCAGATGAGGTTGGTCAAGTAAGAAGTTGTTTTTATGTCTGATGTTGTAGGAGTGGCTATCTCCGGTTCTTGGTTGTTCTATTCTTATTGTAAATAAGATCGTCTCAAGGGTGTATAGTCCTACAATTGTCATAATTCACAGGTGTTTGAAGGCTGCTCGACATGTGTCCCTTGGTGCTAGTTCTTTTAAGACCCTAATAGGCCTCTTTTGAATGACGAGCACTCTTTGAAGGTTGCCATTTGTTGTACCTCCCCCCAGGCTATCAGATCATATCTCAGGTGGGATTCAAATAAGGAGTAATATGTTGTCAGAGTATTACTAATTTGTTTCATGCTTCTCACTGCTTACAGACTGTTGTTGAGTTTGTGAAAGTTTATATATATATATATATATATATATATATATGTGTGTGTGTGTGTGTGTGTGTGTGTGTGTGTGTGTGTGTGTGTGTGTGGTTCCCAGGAGAGGCTTTGATCTACAATTAGTCTAAGGTATTTTCAAAGCTCTATGATAGTTATTTCTGGGAGGCCCTGGTGTTGGTTTGTAGTTGGTGTGAAGACCAGTTGTTGAGTTTTTGAATCATTTAAGACCAGGTCATTAAATTGGCAGTACTGCTTTGCCATGTAGTATGAAATAAAAGAGTTAATATCTAGTTGTTCTTTGTTCTTGTTTGCAACAGTCAGAGCTGTGTTTAATATTTCATTAATATGTACATTAATATTTCGCAATGGTCCTGTAGATAGTGTAGAAGGTCATTGGTTAAGAGGATGTATAGAACAGGTCCAAGTACAGAACCCTGTGATACTCCTCTGCTCACTGGTAATGGGTTGGATTTTACTTTTGTTATAGGAGACGTCTTTACTCATTTTAGCTAATATAACACATTCCCGAAAGGGTCAAAATGGTCTAAAGTGACATGATAAACCATTTTAACATATCATAAGAACAAAACAATGCTAAATAAATAATTTAATTAGAAATTTCAAAAATCACGGCAAACTATGTATATCTGGCACTGTCATTTAGACATCAGCCCCTTTCATCGTATATCAGGCATTCGCTAGTTATTGGGTTGGTACTTTATTTGATTTTAGAATATTCTTAATCTGAGTATATTACAAATTGAATGCAATAAAAATGTATAATATGTGAGTTTTTAGCAGCATTATTTTCCTATAATAACTGTTGAATGTTTTAATTTAAAAAATGGATTATTTTCTAATAACATTTTCAATGTTTGCAGCTTTTATAATGTTATTAGTCAACTTACACAATATATAATGATATGGTTTTAAAATTTACGCAGACTTTTACATTGTTTGTGTGCAAGAAAAGTTACATGAAGTTTTGGCACATGCCATTTGGATGCCTTTCTTGGTGATTATATTTATATTAAGTGTCCAACAAATTAAGTCACCAATATTTGATCAATCAAGAATGTATACTGTAGTACGCTGATATTGAACATGTCACCCTCACCCAAGACATACACACTGGTCCAAGGCGGGATGGTGTCATCAGAAATTCAAGTGATTTCTGGTCTGGTTTCTAGCCAACACAAATATATTACTCAAGAGGCTCAAGTTAAATTTTGTAGAACCAAGAGACAGCTTCATTGTTAATCATTTAAATACTCATAATTTATTTATTTATGGATAACACCATTTGTACATACACATACAATAAACAGGCTTGATGGTGAACAACAGTTACAGCAATTTCTTAGTAAGGAAACAAAGTTTAAACAAACGAAATAACAAATTGGCTAAATATTTGGACATTGTAACTATGAGTATTATAATATAACTAAAATTACCAGCATACAACTACAGCAGTAGGTAATTAATGAACGGATAAGAGTAAACAATATGCGAAATAGTGTAACAACAATTTGATAATACAAGATAACAATTAATAAAAAGTCAATAATTTTGATAAAATCCTAAATTATTTGAGTTTTTTCTAATTTATTAGTGATTTAATTTCAACTAATATCTAATAACTGTGCAATTTTAAAATCGTGAATCCCAAATTTAAATTAAATACATTATTGTCAGCTACTCTTCGGTGGAACAGTAGTCTCATATTGATATTTTTGTGATGTAATGGACGTCAGTAGCTCATCAAATCTCTGTACACTCATTCGGAATTAGTTAAACATTTTCTCTCAATTTTTGAAACAGTAATTGGCCATCCAGTAACCTTCTAATAATAATTTAGTAATTTATTTTCCTTTCTCTACTTGCTAGTCACATAATAAATATTGACTCCACAAAATTCATCCTTCAACTATGATAAATCAGTCAACTGAGTGCGCCTGAAGCTTCAAACTCTAGTATTTTGTTGTAAACAAATTAATCATAACAACTGAAAAATCATCCGTGTGAGCTAACCTTATTGTTTACTCATTATGAAAATAGAACATTAAAAAATTGAAAATTTGATAGATTAGAATATAAAGCTTTTCTTCCTTGTGTTTTGTTCCAAATGGTTGTCAACAGAGTTTGGATTAATGCGGCTCACTGCCCGTCAGCCTTTGAAAGGCCAAGGCGTGCCTGAAGTGCTTTCATAGCCGAGTGACATGTGGTCAGCATGTCAGATCTCATTTGCCATTGTTCCAACTTCCTAGATTATGATTAATAAGACTACAGTCACCCTTCATTTTTGAGTTGTAAAAAATAAGCTGTATAGCATATGGTGAATTGCATCCGTAACAAAAATAAATTCTAATCATAAATATCTATCTGGTATTCATAAAATAAAATTAATAAATCTAAACCTTATTTATCAGAAGAGCAATTTGAATAATTTATAACATTTTAAACCAAACATACCTGAGTTTAAGCTAGTTATAAAGTATTTTCTGCGAGCAACATACTAACCTCTACTTCTGAAACATCATTCTCTTCACTTAGGTTAGGAATGTGTATTTTCCCTTCCACTTCTTTGAAATCGCCACCATTAAGTCTCCCTTTCCATGAAATGGTCATGTCCCATTCATAGAAGAAAATAAGTTTTCCCTTGCGATTATTAGCTACAGCTTCTCCCTCCAATTTATCCATGTCAGTCAACCAAACATCTGCTAATTCACTTTTAATTCGCAGTCCTAAAAGTAAATCTTTTAACTTTTCTTGAGACCATCCACATGCATTTTTTTCAGTCCTAGAAAAACACGAATAAAGTGAAACATTGTTCCCATTTGTAAACTAAATGCCTGCAGTTCATTAGTAAACTATAAATTAAGCAAAAGTAATTATTCTGTATTCAACATTTGATTAAACACTTTCACTTCTATCATTTAAAGATACTAAAGAGCTAATTTAAGTTAACTATGATGTTAGTGACATTCGGTTTGGATTACATTTAGAAAGAGGGACAACCAACTTGGTACAATTGAAGTGTATCTGTATGGCTGAATGTAATAATATCAAATAAATTCATATTCAATTGTGTGCATTATGTTTTATGGTGCATTATGTGCATTAGTTTTATGGTTACATTATTAAAAATGTATGTTAGAGAAAATTAGCAACATTTCTGAGGAAAAGAAACCTACAAATGAGAAATATAAAATGAACTCAATCTGTATCAAGACTAGGTTTCTTAAATCAATGCAGTAGTGTCCTGGTACAATCCATCTCTACCCATAAATATTTATTCCAATAATATTTTAATCGCTCATAATGTTACAATTAATTTAGTTATTTTCAAAAAGTTATAATAACACTGTTACAAAGCATTTACCAATGCCAGTTGTTGACATTTGTAGCGTCTGGCCTTTCTTCAACAATCCATCGAGGGTCTCCTTCTCCCCACTTAGCCATTTTTTTTAACCCCACTTATTTTTACAAATTTCTAGTCAATAGACCAAGACCTAAAACATAAAGATTATTTTTTTTATTTGAATGAGCATTTGTGTATCTAACATAATACAAACACACACTAAGCAAACATTACTAAATATCTTTTTTAAACATTGGTAACTAAATTGAAAGCAACAGGTAAATAATAAACTCTACATTGCATAGTTCACAATTTTGCACCCACATTGCAATATGTTTTTATTTTATTGTATTTGTATTTAGACCAAATGAAATTATAATCAGATGTCTTATTTGAGTATTTTTTTAAAATAATGTCTAGGAAGCACTTGCTTTTAGCCCACACTGTTCAACCAATGTTTTTATTCTATCAGTCTATAGCTATATTTAACACTTATTGAAAAACTGCAGATATAATTTTGTACTTACCTTGAATAACATATACCTTGCACATTGAAATATACTGTTAAGAATAGTATTTCTTAGCAAGACTGAAAGTGCAGATTATAAATGCCAAGTAAGAAGCACTCTCCTCAGTTCACAGAACATCAATACAGTAGAAACCCTATTTTACGTCAGGGGTCGGGACCGTGGCCATGACGGATTGGAGAATAGACGGATCATAGAGAATTCACCCAAACACACTTACATCGCTGGAAACTTATTATTAGTGCTTATGCACATTAAATTTAAATGCTGTTTAGTACATATTGATTAACAAAATGAAAATGAAAAGGTTAGAAAAAAGACATGTTTCAGAATGTATATATTGCAGGCACAACTACCCTTTTATTACAGTAGGCCTAGTTTTAATGTAAAACATAAGCTTGCACATTATGTAAAGAGCACAAAAATTAACTATCAACATTCTTAAAATTAAACTGCAGTACAGAGTAACATATTAAAGCCTAGTTCCCACGGGTAGTTTCCACAACACAGGCCCGATGTTGGTACACGGGTAGTGTGTTGCCGCAATTCGCTTGTGTATTATCAGACAGGACCGTTCCAACGGCCTAAAAGTTTTTAACCTGCATAGGCGTCGCTGCTTAAAACTTCATCTTCAACAACATGCCTTTGTGGTGCCGCCTCTTTCCCCATGTTGTACGGGATCTGTTCAGGCAGCCCCGGACGGCCTGTCCGTACGCCAACGACGAGGCGAGCTGTACCAACGACCTGTTATCTGTTAGACGGCAGATGAGGCCTTATGGATCTAGGCCGTTGGAACTAGGCTTATGAGGGCGAGATGGCTGGAGAGGGAAATTGTCGTCTTCCAAACGGATAAGTCCTACGGCAACTGTCATATCGTGGTGCGACGAACCCAGACACTGACGAATAACAGAACCTGGCGGAAAATAGGGTTTTCACTGTAGATGAAATCTGTAAAGTCTGATTTACATTAGTCTTGTGTGCTCGGCTATGTCACTCGGCCCATTTCATTCACTTTGTTTTAGAAAAATGCGTTAGGCCTAAAACTTTGGTGAAAACAAAGATATTGATGAAAATGTCTCATGAAGCATGTGTTGCTTTATATAGGAGCTTTAAAAGGGTGAATTAGTTGTTGGTAGGTGAGGTAAATGAAATAGTGAAAGAGGAGAGGAACAGGAAAACAGGAGTTTGTGTGAGCTACATCTGGTTTGTTTAATATGTGTAGAATTTTGTGAATTTATAGTAGAGTATACTATATCTGTTGCTATGACTTATTATTTTCACAGTACTGTTTATTACTTTATAATATAAAGTTTTAAGCTCAGAAGAGAGTTGTTTCTCTATCTAAACATAATTACATATAAGAAAACATTTGGAAACTGGAGAGTCAAATTATAATTAAATATACAAGGGAGCATAACAATGATACAACAAACAACAAAATATACAAGGGAGCATAACAATGATACAACAAACAACAAAATATACAAGGGAGCATAACAATGATACAACAAACAACAAAATATACAAGGGAGCATAACAATGATACAACAAACAACAAAATATACAAGTGAGCATAACAATGATACAACAAACAACAAAATATACAAGGGAGCATAACAATGATACAACAAACAACAAAATATACAAGGGAGCATAACAATGATACAACAAACAACAAAATATACAAGGGAGCATAACAATGATACAACAAACAACAAAATATCAAACAATAGAAAACTGAAGTTCATGGCAGTAGAGCGTTTAAATTGGAAAAAGTGATTTCTCTTTGACTGCTACTAAACCAATTCATTCCAGTCTTGCTGCTAACCTATATCTATGGATACAATGTTTTAGTCGACCTCTTTTCAGTTGACTTTATGACAACTTATAACCGAATATAAGGAACAATATCAATGGAACATTGCTAATCTTGGATTTGTATAATGGTTTAAAAAATATTTGTAAAGATATAATATTAGACAGGTACACCTTACTGACTACAGGTTAAAATGTTTTATTTTGATTCTATATATCTGCATACCAGTCACACTTGTTTGCATCAGTTAATTTATAATATTCTAAAATTATATAACTTTCTACATGTCAAACACACATTTTAGAAAAAAAAACTCTAATGTATTTGTATTAAATAACTTGTATTAAATAGGCCTATTGAATTCGAAGCCATAAAATATTTAGAAAATTAGTCTAAACGTACGAACCTCCTAAATCAATCAATACCACTCTGATTGATAACAGATCTGAACACAATAAAAAAAATCAACTAAAAAACTAAACTAAAAAAACTATAGTAAAAAACCTCAACAAAAAACTCCATAAAAGCTTAGCTTAAAAACTCAACAACTAAAAATAAAACTGATAACAATAAGAAATAAAACGTTATAACATTTCAGTACAGTATAATGTATAAGTTACAAAATACACAGTTATTTACCAACACCTAAAATGAAAGGTAAATGAACAAAATTTACTAAATATAAAATTAAAGAATTATAAATGAACTTTAAACAGATAGGCCTAAAAAAATCACTGAATTATTTATTTAATTTAACAAGAGTATAAATTAATTAATTAAATTAATTGCACATGAGTCTTAAAGTACACTTCTTAAAGTAGTGTACAGATTCGACAGCGCTAAAACTGAATGTCAATCAAAAATATAATAGCTGACCAGTTACATATTGCATTGTTACGTAATACAGTACATATACTACAGTACACAATCAAATTCTGTAACAAATTAACCAATTTTCGTTGTACGAGGGCCATTTTTAAAGTAAAAACCGTTTTCAAATAGCGTAAGAGAAACTTTATTTATGGATATAAATGATATCACAAACTAAAATATGAACATTTTTTCAATTTTCTATGTAGTCACCATTAACATCGACACATTTTTGAAGTACCAGCTTTGGGATCCCATCATCAAAGAACTCTTCCGCCTGACTGTTAAACCAGTTCGTAACTGTTTCTTTTAACATGTCATCATTTTCCAAGCGCTTTCCACCAAGAAATTCCCTAAGTTTTGGAAAAAGATGAAAATCCGATGGTGCTAAGTCAGGACTGTATGGTGGATGATCCAGTATTTTCCAACGAAACTTGTCCAGTTGCGTCTGTGTCCTTACCGCAACGTGAGGCCGAGCGTTGTTGTGAAGCAGAATAACGCCGCTAGAGAGCAGGCCCCGCCGGCGGTTTTGTTTTGGAATATCTTTCAGCATTATTGTCATTCCTCGTGGCAGAAAGTCTATCAGAAGAATACCCTTTCGGTCCCAAAAAACCGTGGCCATGATTTTTCTTGTTGAAGGTTCTTGCTTGAATTTTCTTGGTTTCGTCGGGGAGTTTGAATGATGCCATTCACTGGATTGACGTTTCGTCTCAGGGGTATAGTATGCAACCCAATTTCATCACCGGTCACAATGTGACTTAAGAACTCATCACCATCTCTGTGATAGCGCTCCAAAAAGGACAAAGAATATGCCATACGCTTTGCTTTGTGTTCTTGTGTCAACATTTTTGGCACCCATCTCGCACACATTTTTTTGTAATGCAGTTTGTCAGTAACAATGTTGTAAACTACTGATCTTGAAACTTGGGGAAATTTCTGACTAAGTTCGTCAATAGTGAAGCGCCGATTTTGGCAAATTTCCTCATCAACTTTTTGTGCCAACTCTTCATGGATAACAGTAGGCCGTCCAGGTCGTTCTTCGTCATGAACACTTGCCCTTACCTCATTAAAAAGCCTACACCATTTTCGCACATTTCCATCATTCATAACACCCTCACCGTAAACTTCAAGAAGCTGTCAGTGAATTTCAGCAGGAAAACATATATTGAGTTTAGAAACCGAATAACAAGCGTACTTCACTGCCGGCGTAATTATTGATTGACATTGCGACAAACAAAGCAGTATAACCACACAACTAGCATCGGCGGAGACGTGAAACGTAATGGCGGCGTTTACGGAGACAGGCCAGTAAGTGCTGGCCTTGAGTGGACATCACGTGACCAGATGTGCGGGCACGATGCGCAATCAGTTTTTACTTTAAAAATGACCCTCTTATAAAAGTCAGTTTCGGTCCCGACTATCTTGGAAAATCACATGTTTTTTTTGTGGCAATTTCGGGACAGGTATGTTGGTTGAAACGGAATGTTGGATAACGAGGATCTACTATACAACATTTCTAGTAATTTTTTATTACAACTGTTTCCATAGTACTGGTAACCAATTTCCATTGTTGTGTAGTGTATGCAGTTTTTGGAGAGCAGTATTTTTATTTATGTAGGCTATGTATTATCTGTAATGTATATATTTCCTAAAACTACGTACAGTTTTTTAGGAATCGATGATAGGAATTGATGATAGCCAATATCTTGGCTATCATCAATTTTTTATTTTACTATTGCATCATTGTAGGGTAAACCCCCACCCATTTTCATTTTTTTGAAGAAATGTTTTTTTAGTCAATTTACCGAGGAAAAATATATAAATTGTGTTGATACATTTAATACATGTTTTATAATAACCTATTCTTTTGTGATCCCAATGATACCAAACATTAATAGATTTACACTGTAGTTACTTTTTTTAACCCTACTTCTGGCAGCCCATTTTTCCTATACTGGCAGGCTGTTTTTGGACGTCACGCAAGGGTTTTGTAATTAATTTATAAAAATTATATTTATTATAGTTTTTAGGCAATGTTATATATATTTATATTCAGAAAGAAATGGTTTATAATAATATGCAATAAAAGTTTTAATATTCTCACTCTTTTATTTTTATTTTTTTTTTTTTTAATTCAAAAAATATAAATTTTCAAATAAAAAAAGGGTGGGACCGTACCTATAAATCAGAGTTATTGTAATATTTTCTAGCTTTCAAGATAGCCTAGAGACTTTAAATTTTATCTAGTTTTAGAATATATATACATTATATGGGATAGGGTAGAAGGGGGGAATTGGGTACTAGGTTTTGAAAAATTGAATATGTAGGCTAAACCAAATAGAAACACCTGGGTCATTATCAAAATACTTGCCACTTTAATGTCTTCAGTTTTCTATACATATATTTAGGTCTTTGGTAGGATGAATATGTCAAGTTTTTAGTCAGTAACTAGCTGAGTTTTAATGCTATAAACTGATATTTTTTTTATTGTGATATAAATTAAATTTGTTCTATAAATCAACTGGTTTGATTTTTTTACCATAAAAATGTAATGTCCAAGCCCTCAATGTTTATTGTTCAGTTCAATTATTGCAGGTTAATTTATAATACTTTAATTATGTTTTTGTATTTAATAAAATTTTACTTTACTATCAAATTAAATATGTCATTATTATTTTTATATTTACTTTTATCATATTAAAAAAAAAATTAAATTATATCTGTCCTAAATGTTTCTCAGGAATGTTACCTCAGGAATGTTAGCAACATTCTGCCCCTCTCTATTGTAATATTTGAGAAAGGAGGGGGAAGACTGGGTTGCCATCTTGATTCTAGTTGAACTGTGACAAGTTGTTTGTTGTTGCTATTGTTTTGGATGAAATATTCAAGAAAAACTATCTCACTATGGTAAGTACATCATTTCATTATCATGAATGTTACCACTATTTTTATAGTTTATGATTGATTAACTTAAGAAACAACAGAAGTATTTAAAAACACTATGGTTCTACTT
Organism: Stictocephala bisonia; assembly: GCA_035578905.1. Lineage (NCBI taxonomy): Eukaryota > Metazoa > Arthropoda > Insecta > Hemiptera > Membracidae > Stictocephala > Stictocephala bisonia. Next base: position 96,681 of record JAQJVL010000209.1, on the reverse strand, counting down.
GGTCAATCCTAACCTCACTTTTCAGTAGAAACAACATGAGGTTAGTATTGATTTATTTGTCTATGATTCTCAGGAATGTTACCACTCATGACTGTTACTGGTTAAAAGTAACATTCATGAGTGGCTGGGTAACATTTCTGAGGATTTATTATGAGAATTATTATTTATCAATAATAAGTTTTTCACTAAAGTTTGTATAGTTCTTTGATTATATTTAGGCTCTGTTTAGAATTAAATGACCTTGCTAAGGCTTGTTTTAAAGGTACCAGCAATTTAGGCCTAGCATATGCACAGTCCTAAATTCAATTAATGTAGGCTATAGGCCTAATTGATTAGAAAAAACAATAAGACTTGGTTTTGGCTGCACCATTGACATAATATTCTTTCACAGGCTAAGCTGACACAAGCTGAGAAACAGCGGCGATATCGCGAAAAGCGGAAGCAAGACAAAGAGCGTGATGCATCATACAAGGAAAAAGAAAAGGAAAGGTACGGTAAATTAGATTTTGGTTTTCTAATGGAAAATTGCAAGTTTGAGTAGAACAATATTTAGGACTAAAATTTCCTTTTGATTCAATGATAGGACCAACAGAATAAAAAAAAAGATGTTAATGAGATTTATTCCAGAGATGCTATGCAAGTCCTTTTAGGCCTATCTCATTTCACTTGACACATTCACTGCATCAAGCATGTTTCAACATAAAAATTGCATTTGATAATATATTATTTAAAGTTGTATTGAACTGACAACCTGAGCACTGAATGTGAAATATGCACTTAGCCATATTTTTGACATATTTAGGCCAAAGTGAAAGTTTTTGACACAAGGTTCAGGAAGACTATTAGTTTTTTATTGTTTAATCCCTAAATTTTTTCTGACCTTTCCAGGCCAGTAGATGTTGTATGTTGTGCTTTGATAAATACTTAACTAACAAGATATGTCAACCAGCACTTTTCTGTTTCAGAAATGCAAAGCGGAAGAAAATATCTGATCTGGCACCTCGAGAGCAACGTGCTAGACGAAAATCATGGCGCGAATGGGATTCAACAAGAAGAAATAAATTGAAGAGGCTTGGAGACGTGTTGACACCACCTTCATCTCCCCTCTCTCAAGCTAGTGGTGATGCAAAACGAGGAAGGAAGGTCTTGTTAAGAAATAGAGCTAAATGCTACAGAGAAAATGTGAAACTTAAGGATAAAATATTGAAAATAAATGAAAAACTAGCTCTGGAAAAAAGGAAGACATGGAAATTGACAAAAAGGTTACAGAGAGCCCAAAACAAGGAAACCTTTACAACAATGACCACACCAGAAAATGAACTCACTCCAAAATCTAAAACTAAAAAACTCCTTTCGTCAATTGATGGGAACAATAAAACACTGAAGAAAAGAAATATCATGAATTCAAAAGTTGCCAGAACTTTAGTTTTCCACAATGCTCTTGTCTCATCCATTAAAAAAGCTTATCAGAGTGAAAAGAAACTAAAACATAAAAAGATAATAAGTTCAGTTATCATGTCAACTCATTTTGTAGAAAGATTCCACTTTTCATGGTTATAACTCAATAAAGTAATTTTTCTTCTTTATTCAGAGTTTTAATGAATTTCCAAAAGTGTTTCTTCCAATACAATGAAAATTACTCATGAATGTTACTTCATCTCATGAGTGTTACTCGATCTCATGAATGTTACCCATACATAAATTAAATCTCTACACGGTAAAATCAAAAGGAAACCCCTTATATACGAAGGAGTACACTCATTTTAAGAGTATACCTTAACTAAAAAAAAGAAAATAAGTAAATGTTCAGCTCTCTGCCTAAAATAAGTAACACATAACATGAAATTTGTTCATGAAGTAACATTCATGAGGTAAAATGTTTTATAAAACTGTTACAGGTAAAATAATTGGGTAATATTTGTCAATGGGATATTCTATTTTCTGTGTAAATAACAGTTCATTGCCATTTTTCCCAATATCTTTAAATGAAATAGTTTTATTATAAAACAAAAAATGGTAACATTCATGAGAAAATTCCTGACTCAATTGTAAACTTTAAAAAATTTCAGCTGAACATGAACTTTGATTCGTGCAACCATTTTATGTTTTAAACCTTAAAGGTTTACGGTTATGTTGCTCAAGGTATTATATCAAAATAATGAAGAAAAATTTTTCCTATCATGTTAGTTCCCATTCTGTTGAAATGGCAACTGTTTTGATATTGACCCACTTCCTAATTTTTATGCCTTCATTTAAACGCTTCCAATAGACTACTTCTCAACAATATTCAGACCTGCAACTCATTTTGTTCTATTAAAAAATATATAAATATTTTTCATACCCAATTACCCCCTTGGGGGAAATTGGGTACTACACCTGTAATACACTAGAAATACTAGATATAAATAGTGGGAAAATGGGTGTTATTAAGAAAACGAAAAATAACATTTCAATACAAGTTTTACTTATCTACGATTATTTTTTACAGTTTTATTAAGAGTTAAAGTTAATTTCGGAAAAGTTGCAAAGGTTTCAAAGATAGGCTAATAGTTATAGGTCCTTATGAGCTAGGGTTGTAAAGATTTGACTTAGTGTAAATTAATAGTTACTTAAAGATAAAGCAAGTTGGATTTGTCTAACTTTTCCATAAACAATTTTATAAGAGGTCAAAACTTTGAAAAAATAGCGTACATTTCAGTACGTTCTCGAACAAAGAGACTGTTGCATAACCAAACACACTTAAATTAATGAATTATTTCTATAGGCTACTTGTTCAGAAAAATTCCAGAAAAAGAGGGTTTTCACTTTAAAACTTCTTTCTGTCATAGTCTATGTGGTCAAATAACTCTGGAAGAGTCTCCGAACTTTCTTATGGTCTTTCGCCTCCAAGCCAATATGTCGAGAGCTAACTGGTATTGGAGGTGATACCACACACAAAATGTCTTCTGATGGTACCTCTATTATGTCGTCTCTTGCAGGCCATAGAAATTTGTTTTCTCCCTTAATTTCTGTAAATTTAAGACTGCAATATATCGCTACTCCCTTGCCATCTATAATGTCAGTTGATTCAAGGACTTGTGCAATATACCACTGTTTATCATAACAGGCTGCTACGTAGTTGTCTTTTTGTAATTTATGAATCCTTTTGCTTACACCAGATGTGCCAGGTTGGTTGAGATCACAAATGCCTGGCTCTTCTTCATCAGAGTTAAGCCTATCGGAAAGAAAATTGGGGGCTTTTTCTTTCCGAAATTCTCCCCTGTTCGGAAAACATGGGGGCAATTGGGTACTAAGCTATAATTTCTTAAATGTAAAATACACAGTTGTCATACCAACCTAAAATAATTGTTAAAAGCATATTAAAACACAAAATGACAGTTGTTCTGTTATAAACATAAAAAAAAAAATAGTACCCATTTTCCCGTAGGGGGGCAATTGGGTATTAACATGTTCAACACCTAAAAGCAACCCTTTGAAAATTATTTAAAAATTCCAAAACTCTAGAAAATAACTATTAGTATGTATACTTTGGTTTTATAAGGTGACTGTAAATGTTTTGCATAAATTAAAATTTTCATTGCGTTTCCAAGGTTACCCGGACAAAGTTTGTTAGGCACTTTAAAAATCGAAAAACGTAAGGGTCGAACATATAATTTTTTAACTGGTTTAAATTTAAAGACAACAACCTAAAAAAAATAGTGGTGTACAAAATATTACTAGCCATCACTGCAGATTTTTTAATCCTTCCTAATATAAAGGGTTGATTTTATAATAAATTTTTAAAAACTTATTACCCAATTACCCCTAATACCCAATTCCCCCCTTCTACCCTATTGAGAACTAAAATAAATTTATTCTATAAAACAAACATACATACCAATGCTCATTTTTAGGTGTCGCGATGGTATAAATTCAAAAATTTTTTATAATAATGTATTATATGATAAATACATAAATATATATATTTTTATTTTCACAAACATATGAGCAGCACTAATATGCTACTGAAACATAATTATAATATGTATATAAAATTATGTATTCAAATACTTATGTATTCAAATACTTAGCTATTTTCACACAAAAATAATCAATGTATAATTGTTTCATACTAAAATAATATTCAGTTTATCAGAAAACAATTATTTATCTTCACAAAACAGATTTCAAAAGAACAAACCAAGTAAAAATAACAATAAACACAAATAACCAACAAAACATTCAGATACAGTGTTGTTGTTGTCAAATACAGCTGACGTGAATTATAGCCTATTGTGTTTGGTTCAATTCCAATATTCCGCTATCGTAAATATAGCAACAAATGATGTCTACAGACAGGCCATTTCATTACGATTCCAAAGACATCAAATATAAACCGCTAAGTATGATAGACGATTTATTAGAATCGTATTAGTGCGGGTGTGTCCAGGTGATCGCTAGCGGTCACTTGCCAACTATACGTGGTCTGCAGGTGACCGCTAGCGGTCACTTGCCAGAAGTAGGGTTAATTTACGAAAATAGTCTGCAAATTGACTGAAAATTGACTGCCGGTTAGACAAAAAATAACTGCCGACGCGAGTTAAAATACTCACAAAAAATGAAGATTACCAAAATGTATCATAAATATGTCCTCCATTTGCAGCATAGATGACATTAAGCAGAAACCTGGATTTGTCCCAAACTGTGTGTAAGATTTCTAAGTTATTAGAAATTCAGCTATTAACTACATATCATCCATCCTGCAAATGAAGTACATATTGAACATTTATGTTATATCTTCGTGAACTTCATTCCTTAGCAACTATTCTAATATCCAATATATATGGATAAACCCCTTATTAGTAATAATCATAGTTTTTTTTTTTAAATCAGGTCATTCTTTTTTAATCACCCTGCATTTCAGTTGGTCTTTCCTATCTGATAGGCCTATTGAAAAAGTGCATAACCTCAATATTTTAGTTTAGAATTATTAGAGAAGCAAACTAGACTCTGAACCTATATAAAAGTTGGAATTAGCTATATAAACAATTGTTTTCCTTACCCTAAAAAACCATTACAAAGTTTGGGTAGGCAATTTAAAAACCATTTGTTCATTATAACCTAGGTCTATCTTCATAAAATATAATATAACTATAAAAACAAAACTAAAGCTACATGCATAAATAAAACTGCTGACTACCAAGCAGGCACTAACCTGTGAGATGTCTGAATAAGTGATATAGATTTAATTTTCCACCAAATATCACGCGGTTTGCAGAAAAAATAAATTATTTGTATAAGGTTAGTTTTAATTCAATTAAAGTTGTGATCAATAAGTTTGCAGTAACGTCAAGGAATCAATGCGATTTTATCAATATTTAATAGTGTAACAGCCTTCTAAGAATATCAACTACTACAATACGTAAATAAATAGCAGATGTATTGGTTTCAGATTCTATGTTCAATCGGAATACAACTCAGAAGTCAGTCTGCACTCTGCAAGAACAGTTGACATCAATGACATCTGTCTGTACTCTGTACCTGTAGAACAATCTAGAAACATCTTGAAAAAGTACTAAAGTTGGGTTTTATCACAGACTAATAAGTTAGTGGTTTTACCTGTGAAGATGTGTTATATATTTCTCCTCAATACTTTTATTAATGGTATATTGTGAAACGTGTCGTTGCAAATCAAATCATTTTTTATCAAATCATTTTTATTGATCTAAGACATGTATACATGCATTATCAGTCAATAATCAATCAGCCAGCTATACATATTACATAGTACATTGTCAAAATTATCAACGTGCAAAAGAAAAAAAAAATCATTTATATTTCTTAAAATATTACCATAGACCTTCTATTATACCTTGGTATAATAGAAGGTCTATGATATTACAATCAAGAAAACACTATAGACTAGAAACAATAAAATATAGGAATACATAAACTTTGAGATGTTGTTCTAAATAATGCAACCTAAAATAGAAAATAAAATTAATTAAATAGTCATGCACATGCAATCACTCTCAAAACTAAAATCAAACAGTAGAAATACAACTATATACAAATGGTCTTATCTCTGCCCGCCAAGTCAAAAAACTAACTGACATTATACATAGGATTTTTTATTAAAAACTTATAAAACCTAGATTAAAAAATTTTAAAATCAAGGCTACTTACATCCGCTGATAATTTGTTAAAGAGCCTAGTACCATTGATTTTACTATACATAGACTATTAAATACATACATTATATAGTAAAATCATTTACCCATCACAGTATGGCTTGTCCTGGTTTTCTCCAGCCTAACGTGAGGTAAGTCAAGCAAATCAAATTCTCACTTTTTTGTACAGTAAAAAACTATTTTATAGATTATCAATCCTAATAAAATAAATGGTTCCAAAGAATTGGCACAAACTTCCCCCCATATTAAACACTAAAAAAATCAAAACCTTGAAAATTAACAGTTTGTTCCAATGTTTTTTGCCATAACTAAAAAACTAGTCTAGTTAGAGACATGCAGTATTTATTAAAATATTTTAAATTGTAATTCACATCTTTCTTGAAAATCAAGAATAGTTAGAGCCATTTTTGATCAAATTCCAATTTTATGTTTTTGCCCATAAAAATTAAAAAACTAACATTTAAAAATACCATACCATACCAAACTTCATAAAAATTGATCCATACTTTTCGTCTCCAGCGAACTGCACATACATACAGACAGACACATATACGGACAGACACCATATATATAAATATATTTTTTTCCGAAAAAACCCCTTTTTGGGACCCTAAAATGGATTTTTATAGCAACTTTAGTTACATATTTAGAAGTCACTAATTAACTGGAAATCTTCGTTAAATCCACTTTGTACAGTAATTATTTACTGCAAAACTATCATCGAACCTTAGATAATTTGCATGTACAGTGTTGGGAAGTTAGATAAGTGTAGGAAATTTAAAAAGAATCTAAAAGGTTAATATTGAAACTGTTGACTATCCAGTGGTAACTTGGCAGTTTGCGAAACGGCCACCCTGGAAACAGACTCTCCCGCCCACCCAAACACGTACACTAGTATTGACCCAACCGCCCACCCATACACAGTGGTAATGACTGTGTGTATGGGTGGGTGGGTCAATACTCATGACTGTGTGTGTATGGGTGGGTCAATACCAACGTATGTGAAGGTGATGGGAGGTGTTGGGAGGATGTGCGGCACGGGATATAAGAGCCACGGCTAATCCTCTGGTGTTGCACTCCTCCGGGAGGCGATTTTAAGATGCACTGAGTATATTCTGCATCTTGCAGAAAGTAAAGTTGTAGATATGACTCTTTACTTGCTCGGCTCCATCTAATAAATGTATTAAACCAAGGCAAAAATATTTCTGCATTCAGTGACTTGCAAGGTATTCAGCTTAAGACTCCGGTGAACAATCGTTCGTTATTTGATAATTCTTATTTATAGTGTTCAGTGTCTTAACTCATAATAATTTATGTAACAGGATAGTAGGCCGTGACCTATATGTGCATTGGTGCATTTATTTATCGTAATCACCAATGCACATATTTTATTCGGAACCCCAGACATCTCTAGTAGTGTCTACGTCGATGACAACCATTGAGCGGACACCATGTTGGTATTAATAGGTTCGAGGATATAACCTATTGCCTACAATCTCTACAGCACTTTGTCCCCAAGTTGCTGGGTTACAACAATGCGCGATATAAACATGATTTATACACAACTGGAAGAGGGAAGAGTTAGGCCTACTGGTTGTAGTGGTATGCATTAGAGATGGGAAATATCGTCATATTCTGGTATTAGGTTATATCGTTATCGAGCAAGTCGGTATTAGTAATACTCACCCTGTTATTTTGGTAACTGTTACTGGAGTGCAATGCCGTTGCTTGCAGGCGATATTGGAGATTTGGAGATCGATATTAGTGCAGTGTAAAATATTAGAAGGTTAGTTTTTCGTTACCAGATAGCTTACTTATTAACTTAAACAATCGGTAGCCTAAGCCTATTATAGCCTGTTAGACACATATATTATTCGTGTAAACTAGCGTATTATAAAGATGAGTAGTATTTAACAATATTTTATTTTAATGATAATATTCTGTAGTTTATTTAATAATATCCTATAAGAATACTCGAAGGATAATAAACACAGTGTCACAATATAAGAACAAAATTTTATTATAATGTTGCTTATGGTTATAATAGGCCTAAACAATATTTAAAATAGTAAAAAAGTTATGAATCATAATAATAATAACACATTTTAAAACAAATTTAAAATTAAATGATAAAACAACAAAATAAAAATGCAATAAACGTAATATCATACCTAAACAGTATTTAAAAATAGTAAAAAAGGTACAAATCATTATCATGTAATATTGGTTTAATATTACATTTTAAACCAATTAAAAAATATTAAATGATAGCACCTATTTTATTAAATATTAAAAATATTAAATATTTCCTACCCATTTAATTCATCATGAGGATTGAGAACATTTGCTGACTAATATCTCCAGCGGATATTACTCGCCATTCCAGTATTTGCGTCCAAATTTAATCCTAATACCAAACCAATATTTTGGCAATTAGTTTTATTGCCGTTATCAGTCTGGTTTACGTTCCGCGCCGTCCAGTTGGATTACATTAGCCGTGTTACCAAAATATTAGGGTGATCTTGGTAACAGTTACCGTGGTATTAGTTTACTTCTCAGTATTAGTAATACTGATCCTAATACGATATTTAACGCCCATCTCTAGTATGCATGCTTTGTTTCCGAAACGAAAGAAACACGGCTAACTTTATACTACTGCTCAACTGCCACACGACTAAAACTAACACATTTTTTACAGGTATAAGTTAATACGCTTTGGTTTGTGTGAAACCTACAGCTAAATAATGAACTTTAAACCTTGTCTTAGTACATAAAAATACTACAAAATGTTGTATCACTATCAATAACTGGTTAACCTCAACCATTCGTGGAGGGTGCAGTGCACTTGTAACTCAGCAATTGTGCAGTCTATATGTCCTTTGAATATGATGTTACTATTAAAAACATTGTATTATTCAATTATTTAGAAAGTTTCTCAGTCAACCTAATGATGTACAGTAATAATGTCACAGTTACAGTACAAAAGAGTTCATCAACAACTTACAAATATCCCTTGTGCTGTAGCTTTTCATATAAGAATGCATGGGTGAATATGAGATTGCAAACAAGGCTGCCACATAATATCTTAATGTTTGTCCTAGGATTTCTCTTATACAACACTCTCTGTAATTAATTGATAACAGCATTTCATTTTTGTTGGTCTCTCTAAGTCTGGTTATACCATAGACCTTCTATTAAAATAGAAGGTGTATTGTTATACCTAAATTTATTACTCTTTCAATTTATAATGTGATGTAATCAAATTTATCCACAATAAAGTTGTATTTAAAGGAAGACCCTGGAACCACTTGAGAAAATAGAATAAATGTTATTGGTCCACGATCGTAACTTTGTATTATCAGTCCTTGACTAGGTTTACAATCAGCTGAATCACGCACTTCCAATTGCATCAGCCATCTGCTAGACTGGAAGGCAGTGAAGTTAGCTTAGCTTAGCTTAGTGTTTATGTTTATGTATTGTCCTGACTGATCTTTTACCGTCTACAGCTTTTCGATACTGTCACTGTTGGCTTGTTTCAGAATTAATATGGTTTAGAAATTCCCGTTTAGTACAAAAATTATGTTTTATACTTGTAATTCATCTATTAAAGACAGACACAATACACACTTGTTAGAAATTATTTTTTATAATGAGATCAGGCGAGAGGAGAAGGCCTGGCCTAGAGTTAGGGGTAATATTACTTTTGTCGGAAATGTTAAATGTTGGTTTAGGAAGAATTCCTAAGGTCACATTATTCACTATCATCGGACAGGTAAGTAGAAATCAGTTTTTATTTACAGGATGATGAATATCTTTGCTATTTATTCATGGAACTTGATGATGAATGTAGTAGCTTATATTCAATATCATAAGAATAGGCCTACTGATAATTTATTATTCCTGGACAAGGAGAAGTGGCGTGGTACGGGGAGGGGGTTTGAGCAGGCCAATCACAGCGAAGCATCCTGCTAGACCACGAGTTAGGCATACATGTAAAATCAAACTAGTTTGATTTTCAAAAACATCGATGTAAACATCCAGGTTGACCTCCACCGCGATTATTTTACCCACCCGCCCGCCCATACACGTACAGTGGTATTGACCAACCCGCCCACCCATAAACATACAGTGGTATTTATGTTCAAGCAAACATGCTTATCGGGTGAGCGGAAGTCAAAATGAATTGGCTAAATCATGAGGCAAATGACGAAACTTTCACTCTTGATTTTTCTCTATCTTGATGGAGCTATATTGGTGAACTGTATCAACTCGGAACTCTGTTGAACAAAAATAGTATTTTATTAAAATAACCACATATAAAAACTAAAATTGTTAATACAATAGATAAAAAATAAAGGCAACTCAATTCTTAATTCCTCAATCTATAAAATTATACAACATATATAGCCTAGGCCCTACCAATAAATATTTTGGTTTAACATACATAATGTCCTACAGCTAATTTTACATGATACAGTTTCATATAAAAAAATATGTTCTACTGTTACCTATGCTAAATTGTATAAGCTTATCACTTTCTTACTTTACCTACGGTACTCACTACGAAACTATCCATATCAGGGTTGCTACAATTTTAAAGAAAATATTTGGACAGGACCATCAGTGTTGAAGCAGGATATGGTATTTCCTCCTCACACCCAAAAGAAAGAAAAATATATACCCAAAAGAAGACAGGCAAAAATATATTAAGCGTTGAATCTCAATCCAATGTAATCATTATCAGATTGATAATAAAGTCCAAACAAATAGTTAATAACTTCAAATTTAAAATAAGGTACTATTTTTCATGATTAAAGTAAAAATAAATAAATTTGTTGAATGTGTAAAATTGAGCGCTTAAGAAGTTAAGTCATGCTTTTCTCATGGTAAAATATAAATTCAGGCTACATTAGAAATCAAAATATCAGGACCAGGGCCCTATCAGGATGTACGAACTACAACTCACTGTGATGTACCTTTCGCGATAGGAATGGATATCCCCTCTACATCTTTCATGTCAATGCCTGAATAAGATTCTAAAATGAGACTGTCCCAACTGAAATTGGACGTGGTAACCAATCTGTATTCAACCAATGACAATGACAATGCAATTTGTTACAAATCTGACTATCATGAAATTCTATCAGCTTTTTAAAGAAGGAGCAGAAAGAACAAACAATCAATGTATTTACGCTGAAGGGCAACCAGTTTATTTAGTATAGAAACCATAAGCAAACTTACATTATTAACTTGGCAAACCTTAGTACAATAGTTTGACACTTTGTGGACTATGGGGGTGTCGAAGTATCGAAATGTCGAACTATAAATAATGTGTGGTAAACATAAAGCAACAACAATTATTTTTATGAAGAAATTGTAGTGTATTTTCTTCATGAATCGTTAACAACCTAACAAAAGATAAAACAAGCTATATATTTCTATAGTAATGCAAGTCCTACTGAATTGGTATGGAGTTACAATAGTAGTTATTAAAGTATGGATAGCAGAGTACTTAGAGTGTACAGCAACTAAATGTCCAAATATTCGTAATTTTAAATTTTATTTACTTTGATCGTGTTATTTCATTGCTCTGAACCGGCCTCACTCACACACATCCGGCCATGGACAAAAGTTTTGCAACGCCGTGTCACTTACTAGGGTGTCAAACTATAAGGACTGTCGAAGTATTGAGTGTCGAAATATCGAGTTTCTATCGTAATAGAAAACTTCCCTTATTGTTATAAATCAAATTGTCTATTTCTTTAAAAAATCATAATTAACCTGGAAAAACAATATTGAAATGAAATCCCTTGTCAAAAAAAGAAGAGAACGGATCAATAAGGTTTTAGTGTGTAAGTTTGTATAGTTGGAGCTGAGAATTGAGATTTTTGTCATTTGATTTATTAAAGACTAACTGTTTATCTGGGCTTCGCTACAGAACCAACATTTGAACTAATGTTTGGATTACACTATGTAAATTTTACGAAATATAAATTACTTCATAAAAATGAAACATGGTCATGTGGGGCCCTAAGGTTAATTCCAAAGACCCAAATGATCAATACTCTTCTGTACATGCATGAAAAACAGGGTTGCCAAACGTCCCGAATTTTAAGGGACAGTCCCTTATTTCACGATTTTGTCCCGCGTCCTGAACAACTTCAATCCGGGACGGCAAATGTCCCGTATTTCCTCAAATCCGAAAACCTAAAAAGTACATGACTGAAAATAGACAGTTTTCGATCGATCCGTTTGCCCGCAGCCCGAGTGTTTCACTTCGCGGGACAATTGATACTCAGTGTTGCTTGAACGGTTCAGTATCGGTTAGTATCGATTGTCCCGCAAATGAAACAGCTGTTGTATCCTCGCGCAGTGCCCGTTTCCTGTCTGTATCTGTGGCTGCTGACTAGCTTCGTGCGCTTTCACTACACCAATATGATAACTTCCGGACGTCGTCTGCTCCCTCAGTGACAATCTGAATATTGACAGAGGTAGCTTTTATGTTTATGTTATTTCTGTGATTTCTTAAGTAAGTTTGTGAGTTAGTGACCATTAAATACGAATCGGTGATCCATATTTGTGTAATTTACGAGTAAGAAGAGTAAGAGTGGGTGAGTCACTCATACATGCTTTCATTTCAATATGGACAGTAATAAACGAACAAAGTCTGATGCTAAAGATGGGCCGAAAAAACGTTTGTGTTTTTCGAGACGAATGGTTGAAAGACGAAGATTGGCTAAGGCCTAGTCCTAATAATGTGAATAAGGCACGGTGCAGTTACTGCAACAAGGAATTTTCAGTTGCGCATGGTGTACAAAGTGATATTACTCAACACGCCCAGGGCGTAGAACACAAGAAAAATAAACAGATGGTGGCTTCTAGTAACAGCTTATCAAAATTCTTTGTAACTAAGACGTCCTCTGACAATGATAAAATTGCTATATCTGAAATAACAACTGTATTTCATACTATTAAACATAATTTGTCATACAATTCTATGGATTGTGGAAATAAGCTTGTCCACAAATTGTTTGACGATTCGAAAATTGCCCCCAAGATTGCCTGTGGAAGAACGAAGGGTGAGGCCATAGCAACAAATGTTTTGTGTCCTATGTTTCAAGACATTCTAAGAAATGATCTAGTGGAAAATACAGAATATTTTTCTGTTAGTACAGATTCGTCTAACAAAGGGAACAGAAAGTTCTACCCAGTGTGTGTTCAGTATTTTACAAAAGACGACGGAATTTGCACAAAATTGTTGAACTTTGTTGAGGAAAGTTCTGAAACGTCTGATTCAATTGTCAACTGTATAACCAATTCTTTGGACGAGTCAGGCTTAAATATTCAATCAGTATCAGCATTTTCTGCTGACAACACCAATGCTAACGTCGGTAAAACACGTTCAGCATATACCCTTCTTAAAGAAAAAAACCAGAAATTGCTTAAGTCGGGCTGTTTAGCCCATGTAACAAATAATGCATTTCGGCATGCAGTTTGATACTTTGGAAATCGATGTTGAAAGTGTAGTTTTGAAAATATATTCACACTTTTCCAGGTCATCTGTCAGACGTAATAAGTTGAAGGAATTTTTTTATTTTGTTGACTTAGAGTTTAAAGAACTGTTGAAACACGTCCCTACAAGGTGGCTAAGCCTAGGTCCTGCCATTGATAGGCTTATTAAATCTTGGCCAGCTCTGATGTCTTATTTCATAAGTCAAGGAGAAGATATTCCCAAACCTCTCATGAAACTGTTGCTTTTAAATGATGCAAGCACTCTTGAAACATGTGAACAAAATGAAATAATAATTACTTTCCACTTTTTAATTACTTCCAGCAGCAGAGATATATGACATAATGGCTAAATTAGTAAAACAGCTGGAGAGTAGGTTTGAAAACAATTTCTATGGATCTTTTGTTCAGAAAGTGTTGAAACAAATAGATGCTAACAAGAGAAATTACCTTACTGCAGGATTCCAATTGTTTTTGGAGACGGCAGTAAAATACTTAAGAAAGTGGTTTGATTTCTCAGACAACAATCCTCTGTACGTTTTAAGGCCAATAGCTTTAAATTCCAATATTCAATTTGCTGACTTATCGGCAATCGTTTGAACATTTAAATCTTGAAGATAAGGTATCGTTGGACGACTTATATGACGAGTTTTCAATGGTAAAAGACTCTTTGGCTATCTTAGTTTCTGAAAAGGACACGAGTGTGGGCAGAAAGTGGCAAATTTTGTTTCAGAAGAACTGTGAGTTGCCAAATTTGTTCAAAGTCGTCTCCTTTTTTCTTAGCATCCCTCCGTCCAATTCATTTGTTGAAAGAGTGTTTTCCCACATGAATTTAAAATGAACAGATCCAAGAAATAGATGCTCACCGGCTTTGATCAAAGCTGAATTGATTGTAGCAATAAACTCAACGACTGTGAGCTGCAGTGAATTTCACGATGAGTTAAGGAAGAATCCGAACCTGAAAAGGATTGTTTCCGCCGTGCAATCAAGTGAAATATATGACTTTTTGAAGAAAACTTAAGTAGACTGTTCATTTTATTCTGTAAATAAACTCAAGCCTGTTCTAAACCTAGATTTTATTTTTTATACCTTGATCGTTTTTACCACTAATAGTATTTTACTGGGAGTCCTGTCGAGGACGGTATATATTTGACATAAGGTTGAAAGAAAAACGGATTTTAAACAGGTACCAGTAGGCCTACATTGTTTTATAAAAAATTTTTATTGTTATTTAGAGAACATAATGTATATTTAAATCATTCATTTGTCTAGCAAAAATATCTTTCTTAAGGTTGAAACAATTTATAGAAACACATTTGAGATAAATTTAAAACAAATGTACAATTTTATAAAATAAAATATATTTAACCCTAGATGGACCAAGGGAGGGTCATTTTGTGTCCACACTTTTTTAAAACTTCTTGCAACAATTAATTTTATTTCCAAAAATGTTGAAAAAATTATTTTGTGTTGGAAAACGATTACTTTAAATATTACAGTAACAATTAACCATCCAACGTATGTGTATATTTTTTAATAGGACAACATTTAGTAAGTGGACAATTTTTGACCCTCCCTCGGTCCAACTTGTAACCTCATCAGTTTAAGCTGTGGGATCTTATTAAATCAAAAATAAGTAATTTTTCTGTGATAAAACTGCATATTTACAAGTAATTTTATATAGTACACAGTATATCTTGTTGACTATTTTACTTTCGCAGTTGGTACCATTGA
Source organism: Stictocephala bisonia (assembly GCA_035578905.1). NCBI lineage: Eukaryota > Metazoa > Arthropoda > Insecta > Hemiptera > Membracidae > Stictocephala > Stictocephala bisonia. Next base: position 81,268 of record JAQJVL010000209.1, on the reverse strand, counting down.
AACTTAGACTCAGACAACTGACATTTGTTGTGTTATTCATACTGTCAGTCAGTCACATGCTGGATTGTGTCTTATTAGAGGTTATGTGTGTTTTCTATTCCAAGTGTTGAGTTTCAAAATGAGTGATTACATATCACGAAGTGAAATTGACAGACTTTTATTAGACGCTGTTAGTGAAGATGATGGTGATGATGTGATTAGCAACGCATCCGAGGAAAGTTTGGTTAGTGAAACGGACGACTTGATCTACAATATAGATGACATAGACAATGGTGAGACGTTTATAGATGTGGATGAGTTATTTGAAAGTGGAAATGAAGGTGAAGAAGTAGTGAATAGCAATGACGAATTGAAGTACGTAGCAAAATCAGGTAAGGAAACGCGGGAATATCTTGTCCATAAACCTAGGCCTACACGTAGGACTAGGGCAAATATTTTCCGCCAAAACCCAGGCCTAAAAAGTACTGGAAAAGTAGGTACTGTTGTTGAATCCTTTCATAAAATGTTTCCAAAAGAAGCAATACAGCTTATAGTCACCCATACAAATGAAGAAGCACTTTTACGTAACATAGAACCAACAAACGAAACAGAACTTCTAGCGTTCATTGGTATATTGATATTACAAGGAGCAAATAACGATAGTAAATTAGACTATCATGATTTATGGTCAACTGAGTTTGGAAGAGCGTCATACATCGCAGGAATGAGTCGGAAGAGGTATCGTGATTTACTCTCTATCTTGAGATTTGACGACAAGCAAACGAGGCAAAATAGGCGTGTACATGACAAATTTGCGCCGATTCGTGAGCTATTTGAAATGATAAACAACGGGCTGTGCTCGCACTTCACTCCCTCAGTGAATGTGGTTATTGATGAAATGTTGACCTTATTTAGGGGTAGATGCCCGTTCAAGGTATTTATGAAGGAAAAGCCTGGTAAATACGGTATCCTCATAAGAATACTGGCTGACTGCGAAAAACGAATGGTATTGAATATGGAAGTTTACGCGGGTAAAAGACCAGATGTTCCAACCGATACTGTTCAAGTTGTAAAACGATTGATTGCTCCCATTACAAATACAGGAAGAAATGTAACTACAGATCGTTTTTACACTTCAGTCCCACTAGCAGAGGCACTTTACGAAGAGCACGGACTAACTTTGGTAGGCACAATGCAAACCAATCGGAGGTTTATTCCGAAAGAAATGAAAGATGTCAAGGATAGACCCCTTCATTCTAGTTTTTTTGCCTTTACCGATCCTAAAAGTAAGAGGCCTCCTGTTACACTACAATCGTACATAACCAAGGAAAAGCCTAAGAGAAACCTAATTCTACTATCCACTCAACATAATGATGACAACGTGGCCATGGAAGGCAAAATGAAATCTGATATCAACCTATTCTACAATTCTACAAAAGGCGGGGTGGATTCAATTGACCAAATGGCGCGAAAATATTCGACAAAGAGATCTACCCGGAGATGGCCACTTTCAGTATTTTACACATTGATTGATGTAGTGTGTATAAATACATTTTCTCTGTACATTCTAAATTTTCCAGATTGGAATAAAGCTAAGACAAATCGTAGAAGGATTTACCTACAAGAGTTGGGACTACAACTTATCAGACCCCATGTAACCAATCGATCAAGAAATCTAGTTGGAGTTCAAACACGAGTTGTTATGGCCATGGAAAGTGTTTTAGGACGCAAAGTTACTGTACCAACTCCAGCCAAGCAACAGAGGGTGAGCGGGAAAGGCCGATGTTACATGTGCTGCTCTGCTGCTTCATCAAAGAAGGTTGTGTGTTGCAACTGTGAAAAGTATGTTTGTGGTAGGCACAGTGAAAAGACCAATATTTGTCAGAGATGCAAAACAGAAGATTCTGAATCGTCAGATTAGGTTAGCAAATTAAAAGAACGGTGTCGAGAATGCCAGTTGTTTTTTGACGATGGTAAAATTTATCATAAATATATTTAAAATAAACTTTTTTCTCAATATTTTAATGTTTGACTATGTTTGATATGACATCTACCAAAACTATTGTAAACTGTACTAATAAACTGCATTTAAACATGTTTAACAAATGTGGACATTTTTTGACCCTCCCTTGGTCCTGCGCGTAACCAATTATATTTTGGTCCATCTAGGGTTAATCTCAAATGGGTAAAAATATTTGAGAACAGTTCACAATTTTAAGTAAAAAAGTGCATTAAAATAGCATTTTTGAGTGCTATTTTAGAAAAATTTTCTGGGGGAGGGCCCCCGTACCCCCCGTTTGACTGGGGGATATTCCATACCCCCCAGACCCCCCTGAAGCCTGCCCCCAAGTGACCTGTCCCTTATTTCCAACACCAGCATTTGGCAACCCTGATGAAAAAAGAAAAGCAAGTTGCAAAATGTATTCTTTTTTTCAGACCAATACATTGATTCTTACCAGACTAGAACTAAAATGAGACTTGTGTTGTCTGTTTACTAAAGTTGAAGATATGTATGCAAAATTACACTATTCTAAACATTGTACAAAACAGGCTAACTCTTATTTTATCATATAAACTTGGGAATACAAATGGAGAAATATTCAGTTTCTGTCTCAGTAAGTCTGTGACATTTTATACTTGCTGCACAAAAGTTTTCAAGAGACAATGGTCCAAATCATTGTAGTAATTTTCTTGGGACTTGAAGCGGAAGACGTCACCATAGTTTATATGATTCTTTTGGACAAAACCCACCAGATATGACAGTTTATGACATCATTTGGATTTTGTTTTGACACTGATTATCACCTATTACAAAAATGTTCCTTGCAACTATTTTCAAGAGTCAATGTAATTTGGATTTGCATTACATACTTATTGTACAGTTATATTCTTAAAATAAGAAAAAAGTTAAGTTTTCTTTTCAGGCACCTGACATATTGTTTGCTAAGTTTATATTTTTATGAAAGCAAGATATTCAGCAAGCTTTTATATATTTATAATTTTCATAAATCATGCGGTAGTTATTTTAATAATAAGTAAAATGATGCGGCTTACTACACAGACGGTTTGGGAGCTAATCCTGGTGTGGTTATAAAGTTATTATCACTTTGCCGCTCTTGGAAGTCAAGTCAAACCATTAGTCCATCGACTGAACAAAACAAAAATGGGATTTTGTGTGCTGGCAACAGGGTTTGTCCTGTTCAAAAGTTATACAAATTCAATTTAACATTCTTAATGTACATTTTTCACATTATGACAGTTATTCAACTTACTATGTTTGCATGTTATTATAGCAGCAAAGAGGACATTTCCTCACATATTAGAACAAATCTGTTTCTTAGTTCACAATCTAAAGTTCACACCGGAGTTGACAACCAAAAGTTGCCAACCTTTTTGGATAGTTGGGTGTAAACGCAACGTCATCTCACTAGGTTGCTCAAAATTTTGGTTGCCATCTGGTTCCCGCTAAGAGTTGGTAAAGATCAATGGAAGTTGTCAAGTTTGGTTGACAACCAAAAGTTGCTGCACAATAAAAGAGTTCAATTAGTTCTTCGCTTCCCCTCCCACCTCCCGTAGCTTATGCTTGCAGACCTCTTCTATTTCCGTTTCCTCCCTGTGGCTGTACGACAACATACAAGCCCATGCCGCTCAGTCGTCTGGAATGATATATACTGTCACACGTGCTATTGAATTGTTAAATTGTTTTTCCTTTTACTAAATTATTTTGACTTGTAATTCACATCTTTCCTAAAAATTTAATCAAAATCATTAGAGCCATTTTTGAAAAAATTCAATTTATGTATGTGTTTTGCCCATACAAATAAAAAAAATTAAATTAAAAAAGTGAAAACGGTCTGGAGATATTGGCTAAATACACCTACCAAATTTCATAAAAATTGATCCATCCATTTGTTCTCCAGCGAAGTGCCCATACACACAAACAAACGCACACACGACCAAGACAGACACCCAACATTATTTTTCTAAAACCAAAGACCAAAAGAGACCAACTTGTACAAAAAAATTTTTTGGACGATCAGAATACTTTCTCTATGCTAACACATATGGGGGAAAGTAAAAACATAAAACATTATGCGTGGAACGACATAACCACCCACCCAATATCTTCTTGATGTCCGGTGATGGTTAGCTATAATCATGCATGCCGCCGCAGCAAGAATAGCGTCATCCACGCTCCACATACTACATTGACATAATACATTTACGTCTGAAGTGAAAGCATTACAAACAATAGGGGAGGGAATAAAGTAAATATAAATTAAACTGTTGTTTAGTTAAAAATCATCAGATTTTAATGAAACTGTGCAGTTCGATATTTTATGAAGAGCTGAATGAGAATATATTATTGACTTTTTAATATCACTTCATTTAAAAAATAAATACTATTGTATTTTTGATGAAAGGTTGGCATCCAATATTCAAGACGAATTGTTGTTTGGCTTTCAACTATGGGAAATCCGGTTGGCAACTCAGGTTGTCAATTCCGGTATAAAGTTCTTAACACCAACTTGGAAATTAGAATATTTAATACAAAATATGTACATGTTTTTATAATACATATGACGTAGGAAGATCAATAAGAAAACAGAATAAACTGTCACATGACATAAAAAGATTGAACAAATAAAAATAACTAGGCCTATCATTTTGAGAACCTTTGATGAAGTGAAATATTTCTTTGATAAGTTCTTCGAAGTAAATTTAAAGGATACTGACAGTAAATTCACTTTAGTTACCATCTACAGACATAAAACTAACTGATCGGGAGTGTAAATTTTTAAACTCCCTGAGAGCTAAGCTTAATGAACAGGTAAAAAATGGTAAGAATGTTCTTACTATAATAGTCGGCCTTAGTTTGTAATAATGACTACATTCGCTCATGTACACTCATCACACTCATTCGAAATCCATATTCGCCCACATCTTGACGATCAGCGTCTTATGAATAAATAAAATAAAATACAGTAATGATGTACCCACAATTGTAATTGAGTCAAAAAACGATTAAGCTTTACTGGTAATAGGACGGTTTATGTCTATTATCAGAATGTTAATTGTTTGCTGCGTGGAAAGCTCAATTTTCTGAGGAAATCTATAAGTTCATGTATTCATGAGATAATTTTCTTAATCGAAATCAATTTAATCTCAGATATTTTAGCATCTGTGCTTGGGCTGAGTAATTATAATGTTTTCTGTAAAGTTTGAAACAAGTTAAAAAGAGTGGTGTAGTGGATTTCTGATAGCAGTCCATAATAATCATCCGTCTTCAAGCATAACCTCTTCTGTTAACAATTTTGAGTGTACATTTGTCTTAACTCACATCTATGGCCAACCTGTTGTTGTTGGAAGTGTTTATATTCCTCCTTAAACAAGTCCGTATTTTCCTGTTTTTGTGATGCTTTTGAATAAGACTACGCCACTTGCCAACCTGATAATAAGATCATTCTTGTTGGTAATTTAAATCAGTCTGAAATGGACTGATCAAGCTCTGCTATTAATGCTGCATCAGAGCACCTGATATGTACCTAGCTAACTTCATCCAAGCAAGCCAATTAAACTCTATTTACAACTAGATCTTGTTACAATTGTTATTTATTCGCAATGTTTCTTTTGTTTCATTAATGTACAGTTTAGTGATAAAATAATTGATGTGCAATTTAAATTAGTTCATTAATTAGTCATTGGTGATCAAATTAGGAGTCTATTATCTATCTTTGTTACTGTACTGCTGTGAAAGCTTGTATATTTATATTCATTTAGTAATTAGAAGCCGTCTCAATAAGAAAATACTTGTAAAATGGTGTTAATGTGATGAATAAATGATAAATAAATAAATTTAAAAAACAATTTTTCTTATAAATTTACACTTTTTTAATGTTGCAGGTGCTTCTGTACTTAGGAGTCATAAATGTTCCGTGGTCCAAGTGGGATATTTGTATCAGTGCTGACAAAGTTCTGAAGTCAAAAGATTACAGACGCTTTATATTTTCTGCATTTGAACATGGTGATGATATGCACCTCTACTATAACATGGCATCATTTATAATTAAAGGACGAACTTTAGAAAACCGATATGGAAGCTCAAACTTTGCATTTCTCTTGGCATTCCTGATTTGTATGACAAATGCGTTTTATATTGCAATCGCTAAATTTGGGGGAGAATTTTTGGATGACTACTCAATGATGAGAACATGTGCCATTGGATTTTCAGGTTTGTATTTTATTCATTGTTTTGCTTTATAATTCTAGATTGTGCTGCGGCACAGCGCCCCTCAGAAGCACTTAACCATTTGTTCCAATTCAGTCACGGTTCCGTCGGTTTTCGAACAAGAGAAATGTTTATTAATTAAGATAGCGCGATTATTGTTTTCTCTAGATTTCAGATTTGTTAATAATTATTTTGCAAAATAGTGATCATAGGATAATTAATTTAAACCCTATGCACAAATCTGATCAAAATTCGTCCTCTGACAGACTTAGAAAACAGGAAAATAGCCAATTTTTGATGAATTTATAGCAGACAATCTAAAAGACATAAACAGACGAACTATCTATTAACAAATGCAAAATGAAATGTTCTTCGCAATAATATAAGTTAGACTTTCACAGTTGCATTTATCATTTTTCTACAAATGTTTTTTGTAAACTATTGAAATGTACCACACTGTACATGTATGGTTGGGTGGATGGGTCTAACTTGATTTCAGAGCCACACAGAGGTGCTGAAAATAATTTCATTGTACACAGTTATTTTTAGATACAAAAATAAAAATGTTTCTAAAGTATGAATAGATTGGTACTACCAGAGTGACTTAGGTGCTTCAGGCTGGTCACAGTGAAGACAGAAAGTCCGTTGTTTACCTCCTCATCATTACTGTGTGTTAGATTGTGGCGTCAGTGAGTTAGGAGTTATGTTGGTGTTTCCTTTGTTGTCATATAGTTTTAAATGTTTATTTGTCTCTCAATATACAAAATGTTGTTTCTAATTACTCACATAATCATTCTTCATCAACATATACTATTACACAAATTCCTAAAAATGTTTTGATATTTTATCTATCATTAGAAATTTATCAATGTTGTATGTCGATTACACATTTGCAAGCCATTAGGAATTATTGGCCAACTAGTTATGGTTACAATAGTGTTAAGAACAGTTTCTGAGATGAAAAGTAGAATTTTTTATTGCACATTTTATTGGTATTTTTTATGATTTTTATAAAAAAAAGCCTTACAATATACAAAAATTAGAAGGTTACAGTTACAAGTTTTGTATCAGGACGGATTTAGGGTTAAAGCGTTAAAGTATTACAGTTTTTTAAAAAAGAAGAAACTTTGTGTCTCACTACAGATTATCTATTTGCCATCAAAGTACAAGTCTAAAGTGCAAAATTTTAAAATCTTAATGAGACCTTTGAAATGAAATACACCACGCATGTGGAACACAAAAAGTGATAAACTCAAAGTTTTAAAATAGCAGCGTACAGTATGATTATCAGTATTATAACATTTAAGTCTCTTTAAAACAAACATGTTTTGTATAAAAACTTATGTTTATTTTTAGCTGTGTTCCATCGTGTATTTACCACACATTTTCTATGTCTTCCTGAGGTATATCAATTAATAAGTTAGGCAAAATTTTCTTATAAGTGTCTCAACTAGTTATTCTGCGAAAAGAGGGGACTATAATTCTTCTGCCAACATTGTCACATCAATTATTCAAAGATCAGTGCCTCTGATCTCTTGCGTTCAGTCTAGATACTTCATATTATAGTTCACTTCCCCTCTTGCTGTAGAAATTTGCTTTATTACATCACAATATACAATAAAAAGGTTTTAATTTTGTTGTAACATTTCTCTAGTCCACTGTGCCGTAGCACAGAGTCGAGTCGTCCTGAATAGTCGCCTTCCCCTATGTGGCTTTTCGTTTGTGTATCTCTGTGTTTTTTTCGGTTGGTTCTTGTTTCTTTTTCGTGTTGGTTCTGTCGTGTTCATCGTCATTAGACTGTGTAGCTGAGGACTTACTGGCTGGGACGACCACTTGGCCTTCTTTTCAGCCTAGAGGGAGCTGCCACCTTCTTCCTCTCTTCCTTGCTGTGCTTGTTCACCGTTTCCCCAGGCAAAAGACTGAAGTGGTGATCTCAACCCATGTTTTTCTCTTCCTCCTGGGGCATTTAATATGGATTTTTAATAAAAAATTTTGAAAAAAAGAAGAAGAAAAGATTAATCCTATAGGCCTAAGAAGATTACCACGATATCTAAAAGGGTCGTGTGATTGACTGAACCGTGGGGGGGGAATGTTTTCTTGTTTTGGGGGACAATTAGGGAGGACAGGACTTTCTTAGTGTGGGAGGGGATAATTGTTTTTTTAGAGGAATTTGTCTTTTTATAGATTTTATTTTAATTTATTTACTTTTATATTGTTTTGGGGGGTTTTAGGGTTCTATCGTTAACAGGGTTTTCGGGGCTTATAATTAATTCAGTCTTAATTAGGAACCGCCCTGCCTGGCCCGTAGGACTCAGTGAAATTATCACCTTGAACCAATTGTTTTAATTTTTCTTTCCTTTTCTAAATTGGCCTAACATCACCTTTTGCGTTCACGAGGTCCCGTAGTTTGTGCTGTATTTGAATTATTTTGTTTGGTATATGTGTAGTATTTATTTATTTTTAGTTTGTTGCATGTGTTATTGTTTCCAGATGTCTTTTGTGTTTATGTTTATTCTTGTTATTTGTTAAATATTGTATTATTGTTATTTCAATGAAAATTTATTTCTCACGTTTGTCATTAGGCCTGGAGAAACGTTTTGAGCCCTAAAACGGGCAATAAGCTAATTTTCATAAATTTTATTTAATTGTTTTCTTTAAAAAAAGGAAAAATGTTTACCTTTCTTATTATCAAATATTTAAATTTCTCTTGTAATAAAACTTCATTTTGGACGTAACTTGTGTTTTTTTTTTTTTTTTTTTTTTTTTTCTTGAGTCCGGTGTCATCACACCCACCTTTGGTGTGCCTAGCTATTGTTTGTACGATACTGTTGAGGGTGAGTCCTGACAATGCACCAACTCAGGAGAGTAAAGCAAAATAAGCTCAGCAAAAAATTATGGTCTATTAAATTAAACAATTTTTTTAGAAAGTAAGAACAATATAAAGTTACAACAAATATTAAGACAACAGAACAATACAAGTTTAGGGACAATGTATAGGCTATTGCCTGTTTGTGCACAGTCACCTAAAATTTTAAAATGAAAAAAAATCAAATGCCTCAAGGCTAAAAAATGTCAAAAAGAAAATAAATAAGTTTATGAATATGTATAGATAATTATTTATGAAAATATAATATCTAATTATATAAAAAATAACAATTTATTAATGTAGGCCTATAGAATTAATGATGATACATTCTTGACAACAATAAATAATATTATTTTATTTATTTTTTTTTTTTATTTATTTATAAGACGCCGATCGTCAAGATATGGGCGAATATGGATTTCGAATGAGTGTGATGAGTTTAGATGAGCGAATGTAGTCATTATTACAAACTAAGGCCGACTATTCCTTAGAAAGTATCATTAATTAATAGCCCAGTGACAAATGAACAGCCGGTGGTTATTACAAAGAAACATAAATTTAAATAAATAATAACAATAAAGCTTAACAAAAAGGATAATTATTGGAAATGATAGTAAAACAGGATGTAAATGTCTCTACAGAAAAAGACTGAATAATGTTTTTTAAATTGGGGAACACAGCAAAATAACTGGAGTTTTTGGAACTAAAATTCATAGGTTGGCCAACTTTGACAAAAAACAAAATTTGAAAAAAAATATTTTGGTAGGCCCCAAGTTAAAAATTACACAGAATCCTAAGGGTGGTGAGGCATGGCGGCTCCTAATTGGAAAACAAGAGTACAAACCTCTAAGAACCCAGTTACTTAAAAAAGACTGAGGTAACTTGAACAAAACATATTTAATTAAATAAACAAATAAAATCTAAATTCACTCTGATTTGTTCATCCTGCCCCAAAAGTTCTAACAAACACAAAAATTACCCTCGCAATCTTAAATATAATAGTCAAATAATTATTGGATTGGAAGGTGGAGGAAATAAATAGTAAGGATAGAGGTCACCTGAATACAGAAGTCTTTAGTCTGGAAGTGATAATAGTAGCCACAATGAGGAGGGACAGTAGGCCTAGCCCAAGAACCACTATTGCGCCTCCACGCATCATAAAAGTGGAGTTTCAATGCAAGTTTCGGTCTGCCTCTCCTCCCTGACCCTGAGCCGAGTAACCCTAGATTGTTAGCTGTTTTTACTGGTAGCTAATACAGTATTGCAGACGAAGATATAACAAAACAACCGGATCAGCAGAATGAAAACAAGGACCATAGAAAAAATTAAGAAGGTACAACAAATTATACACAAGGAGAAATTAGGCTGTCCAAGAGCTAACGCCCCATGTGCCAGGCCTTCAAAATGGTAGAGTAATTGCTTTATTATATGTAAAGTAAGCAAATGTAATTTAGTATATGTAAAGTAACCTTAATAAATTCAAGATTCCAACCCACAACCCTTTGTTTTGCAGCTCCCTTTACATAGAGCCTAAATTTTTTTCTGGGGACCTCCATTTTGATATGATATGGCCTGAAATGTTGTGCATGATTCTCTAAAAATCACTGAATTAAATCCAATAGTACACGCAACTTATGGGAAATGCATTTTTGTATGCCTTGGTATGTTTGGTAATAAACTTAAACAATATACATAACTGTCTGTACAATCAGTAAATGTTTTGTGTTATGTGTGATTTAAAATTGTTTCATTTTATTAACTTTGGTTTGCTAAAACATACACAGTTACTTTCTGATTTTGTGTTTTACGAGACATGCTGGACTGATTTTGGTGCAAATTTATTCAGGTCTTTTTATATGTGTGAAATTGAACTAAATGTAAAATGTTTGTAACTAGCTGGACTCTGGTACACGCAGCATATCATTTTTTATGTGATAAACAATCTTTGTGCAGATGAGACCTTACAAATAGAACTTCCTAGTATATGCCTTGATGGACCTTTAGCAGATTTTGTAGGAATGATGTTGAATCGCAAGTAGGAAGGCAATTCAAATTCTGAATTATTAGCAGTGGGAAAACCTGGTCAGGGCCGCCCAGAGACTTTTGGTAGCCCGGGGCAAAGATTAGCATATGGCCCCTCCCTGCACTTCAAAATAAATTTAATTACTCTAATAGCCAAATATACTACATATAATTGATATTTTATTTTTAGCGCATTCTACAATATTTTTACCATTTCTTTCATTAGATTTCACCATTGTAACAAGAGTTTACATTAATTAAGATTCCTGTTTTTGGACGTTTTCTCAGGCTGGTTGCGAAGCCCTGGAAAAGTGTTGCTCTATTTGATGTAACATTTTTTAAGCATTTCCTTAAATATAGCTGATACAATAACAGCAATCTCTTTTAACAAAACTGCTATTCTGTAACCCTAAATGAGTAATAACAAACTAGCAACTTGCATAGGCAGTTAATATTATCTGATTAACATATTGTAACTCATTATTACGTTATCATAGAAATGTACGTTAATTTTATCTATGAATAAGTTATTTAACTTTATTTTGTTCCATTGATACTATTGTACAGATTTTCTATGTATCCGTAAAGGATTTTTTACTTATAATTGACAAGGAAAGCTTCTGAATTGGCGATCGAAGCGCTGTTGCGCCCAACTAATAACTATTCAACAGCGTTTTTATCGCCAATTGAGAAGCTTTCCTCATCAATTATAAGTAAAAAATCCTTTACTGATACATAGAAAATCTGTACAATAGTATCAATGGAACAAAATAAAGTTAAATAACTTATTCATAGATAAAATTAACGTACATTTCTATGATAACGTAATAATGAGTTACAATATGTTAATCAGATAATATTAGGACTGAAAATTCAGGAATTCCCAATGCTGTAGAAAACATGCACTGACCAAAAATTCCTCAACTCCTTTGCAAAGCGCCCACCGCCACAAGTCTTGATAGATAGTGGTAAGGCATTGCACAGCTGAAAGCCGTTGTAAAGGAGGTGACTTTCAAAGAAACTTGTTTTGTTTTTTGGTAAAGCTTTAAAATATTAAGGTCTCTAAGGTAATGTCGGGATTGTTGATAATTTGTGTGGAATAAATGAATATGGCTATGAACGTTAGTTAAACAACAATAAATGTAAATTAAAGGGAAAGTTAGAATGTTATTGTCTTTAAACAACAACTTGTAAGGTTTTTTGAAAACAGCTCTCAGCGCTCTCTTTTGAAGATGAAATACAAGTTCTGTCCTTAAAACTCTCATAACCCCCTTACTGCAACACCATATGTTATGATAATAAAACGTACCATCAATTTCTGGACCTAAACTTTAGCCTTTTTTACTCTCAAACTATGTTTTAATATGGGAATGGAATACGAATCATAGCAAGTTAAACTAATGGAAAACTATAGTAGGTTACTAGAAAATCTAAAAGAACGCATTAAACTTCAGAAATATGATTTTATAAAATACAACAATAACAAAATATTTCCTTGCTGGACAACAGTAACCAAACTGACTGATAATTGAAGAATGACGATACCAAGTAAGGAATACATACGACACACTCTTCATGACAATTAATTGATCTCTTCCAGCCACGTTGTTACAACATTGCATATTTTGCCTGCCAGGTTTTTTGGGTGTAAGACATACTGAATACTGAAATATGACAACTATTTCTTAAATGTAGTGCATACATTGAAAAATTAGCTGATCAGTGCCGGGAAAGAGTGCAATGTTACCACATTCAAACGCAGTGCAGCCACCTACTATCGGCATGGAAACCAAGTTTGTAAGAACCTTTTCTCATAAGTAGGTTTGCCATAAATTTTCATAGTAAAATACGGACACCTGGTATACTTGGGTGTTTGATGGGAGGGGGTTGAGAACAGTATTTTATGAATTTTACGATGTTTCATTTGGGTTGTAAAATTGGTAACTTAATATTAACGACTTTGTGATTTATAATAGTAATATAACAAATATATTTTAACTTATTATTTCAGAGCAATACTATACAAACAAACATTATATTTTACTTTAAAAAGTCATTCATTAAGTTTAAGTTAACATAAGATCATCAAAGTTTAAGATGGCAGAACTCAATAAATTCTCTTAAATCTCATATAAAATATTAATACATAACTTGTACTAGTTGTACTGACTGAAGGCTGAAACTACTAGTAATATATTTCTACTAATAGTAAAAAGTAAAACAGTATTGTTTTTAATGGCTTCAAAAAATTCAGTACGTGACATGTCACGGTTAACTTTGATGCTTAGAATAACTTTGACTTTCTCCACTGACAGTCTGTTCCGATTGGGTGTCCAGACATTTGCCATAATTAATTGAAAACTCGTTCAACTGGGCAGAAAAAGAGCAAACTCCAACAATCCTTCAAAATTTACACTCTTAGTTTCGACCAAGTTCAAGGTTGAAAAACTTCTTTTTAAGGGATGGAGATGTGTGGTAGTATAATAGTGCATAGTATGTGAGTTATACAACACACAACTTCTTGCGATTGTTGATTGCCCACAGTAAAAGTAATACATATAGGTCTATTTTAGCATTTTAAATATATTTATGAACAATACGGACATATACTCGGTTTTTTCTTTGTACAGTACGGACATGGACACTGAATGAAAAATACAGTATACGAATGTATGGCAACCTTACTCATAAGGACTTGACCTTTTAATGTCAGAACTAACATTTTTACTGTAATTTTATTGTTCTTAGGCTTCCACTTTTTTATTACCATTCACTAGCATACTTTAGGCCGCAGGTTACTGGTCACTCGTTTTCACATTAAATAGTGCTAATATTTTGCCATGACGAGTCAAGGGATGTTTGAAACACTAAATCAAGATTATTTATTTACACAAACAGAATGGGCGATAAAAATAAGGTTAAACTACACTTTAAACATAACCAATAAACCAGTACAAATACATAAATTCATAATAACTGTATTGTATCTTAGGTTTATTATAGTAATCATAACTACTAGTTTTGAAAGGATTATAAAGTGTCCAAGCAATTGATTTTCCCTATCACTAAAAGCCAAGATAGAGTTGAATTTAGGACAAGTATAACAATTTTGTTTGAAATAGTAGAGACATTAAAATTGAAACATACAGAAAATATGAATGCATTTCAAAAACAGAGTTTTGAGTAATATAAATGAAAAGTTAGTGAATATTTTGACAGGTTTTATTAAAATAGTGTACGAAAATAGGACATCTCATTGGGGTCCACACCCCTCAAGCATATTTATATATATATATATATATATATATATATATATATATATATATATATATATTTCATTGCTAAAGCTTCCTGAGCTGATATATATAAAAAATAATAAGGTTAACGTACCTTTTGTCGTCTTCAGCTACAACATCCTCTTTAATTGGATTACCGGTTTCAGAGTAAGAACTCCATGTTCACATCCATTGTACGTTGTCAAAAGTCACATTAAAACATTATACAAAAATTAAATATTTACAAAAACTAATAAAACACATGATAACATTGCCGGTCGGTATGATGGTTAGATCAGGATTGAGCGTGCAGCTGGAACGATGTTATCCAATGATTACTTGACTTTGAATAATTTTATTTCTATCTGGCCGTCTGTCTTCTTTCATCGGCTGATTCAAATTTGTAATCCGATCAAATAAAATATTTGTAGAGAATTTTGATTTTTCATTAAGCACAGTAGTTGGGTTACTTTTTATGGCTTTATATATTTTAATGAAGCCATTAATTAATATTCCAACTACTGTGCTTAATGAAAAATCAAAATTCTCTACAAATATTTTATTTGATCGGATTACAAATTTGAATCAGCCGATGAAAGAAGACAGACGGCCAGATAGAAATAAAATTATTCAAAGTCAAGTAACCATTGGATAACATCGTTCCAGCTGCACGCTCAATCCTGATCTAACCATCATACCAACCGGCAATGTTATCATGTGTTTTATTATTTTTGTAAATATTTAATTTTTTTATAATGTTTTAATGTGACTTTTGACAACGTACAATGGATGTGAACATGGAGTTCTTACTCTGAAACCGGTAATCCAATTAAAGAGGATTTTGTAGCTGAAGACGACAAAAGGTACGTTAACCTTATTATTTGTCATATTTATATGTTCGCAAATTGGAAATATATGTTGGTGTCTTCACAGGCTGGACGACTTCACCCTTGACGCAAACAAGACAACCGGTGATGAGTAAAGTTGCAGTTGAATACCAACCACAGTACATGAGAGAAGTCACGCCACTGTGGTGCACTATAATACCACTAGCAGTCTTCAAAGACCAGTGTTCAACTTGCACCAAAAGCTTCCTAGTTGCTATAAAACCAACTGTTTAGTTTAAACATTTTAAAACTAAAAATGTATACTTATCAGGCACAATCTCACAGTAATAATGCTGTGATACAGGCCGGAATCATTTCTTATGTAGTATATTAAGTATTTTATTTTTTGTTCCATGAAATTAAAGTTTATCATGATATAGGTGATATCTGTATGAGTGTTTGTTTTTGCTGTAGTTATGAAATGATAATAGTCTATTGTATAAGGCGAGGTTAAGACTAGATAGTAGTCTCTACCACCTAACTTTAAAATGTGATATTACATGAATAACAAATGTATATATTTCTAATTTAATTTACAGGAGTTCTATTTGCTCTGAAAGTGATAACAACTTCAGAGACAGCTCCCGGGACAGCCTACATAATGGGTCTGCCTGTCCCATCTCGCTATGCTGCGTGGGTGGAATTGATTCTCATCCATATTCTAGTTCCCAACGCCTCATTCATGGGACACCTTGCTGGTATTCTGGCTGGGTGCGTGTATACAAGTACCTTCATCGGCAGGATTATTGACTACATAATCAGCAATGTCACAGGTATTGTTTTTCCTGCACTTTAAAACTGAATTAATAATTACCAATTTATAATTACTGAGTTAATATCTTATAAGCATTAAATTTGTTAGTTAAAAGTGAAAATACAAAAAATGTGATGCATGATTCTCTAAAAATCACTTAATTAAATCCAGTAGTAAGCTACTCTTTGAGCAGAAATTTTGTTTACCCAATTTTGAAGTTTCTTTATTAATAAACCAAGAGGGCTATGAAAAATCCAATCAAACCATTGCTTTCCTCATTTAATTAGTTCATATTTGTTGTAAATTTTGATTTATGCATTTTTTAATTTTTTATAAATTAATAATTTTAATCTAATTGAAACAAAAAAATAAGACTGAAATTTTTGCTATTTTTCACTGTTAATCAACTTGATATTACTACGGTACTAATAAACTCGTTAATGTATCACATTCATATTCTAATACTTGGTTGACAAAAATGTTTTCATAAGTTTTATAAATGTCTGAACTTAAATTTAAAAAGAAAATAAGGTTCCTTGCAATTTCCTCAAATAATGTTTTTTTACCTTCTTAAGTTGTAAAAATTAGGTTGTAATCCTCATTGAAATAAGTTAAACCTCATTGAAGTATTGTGACTATACAATTGATAAGGATTACAATGTGACTAAGTAATTAATTTTAGGTTAGGTTAAAGGGCACTAGGCCAGGAATTAGTATATTAGAGAGATAGGACATCAGCAAACTTACCTTAAAAGACAAGTTCACTAACATCAGAGTAGTAGTCACAAACACAAAATACACAAAATTTCACAAATTTTCAACACCACTGGCATTTTCTTCAGGTGAGTAGAGGGAGAGAGGGGGGAGTGAACTTGTCTTTTAAGGTAAGTTTGCTGATGTCCTATCTCTCTAATATAAGTAATTAATTTTGCGATCTCTGGAAGCCAAAAGTTGTTTTAGAAATTGATAAGAACTTTTTTTCTTGAGAAGATAAAATTCTTAAATTTATAAAACTTATAGAAAACATTCCTCTCAAACAAGTATAAAAATATAAATGTGATACATTAATGGGGTTTAGAGCTTAAAAGTGTATGACTCTATATGAGACAGATGAGCAGTTTTGTAATGTTAAAGCTGTACATGTAATGTTAAGATGCTGAGTGAAGAAACCCCATGAGTGAAAGGGGTTGAATGCTAGGGTCAACAGAAAATTTAACTCGTCTACTAAACTTTTGTAAATGTTTTGTAAAGATTTTAGACATTTTTATACTATTAATCAAACAAAACGATTGTCATCCCTAAGTCATCAACTATCCTCTTTATCTTCTTTATTACTTACTAAAGGATGACTCATGACCTTGTTTGCGGGTGAATACTTGGGATTGAGGGAACCTGGTCTTTGAACAAAGTTATGGACGCTTTCTCCAACATTGTCCACATTCCACAGGACAAACTGTACCCTGTTTGTAAAACTAACTGAGTTAGTTTAATCGTTAGGGAATTTGTTAACTAGTTAAAGTTAAAAGTTAAACATCCCCAAAACTAACGAATAAGTTTAAAAGTTAACAGAAAAATTAACCATTAAACTTAATTGTTAATTATTTTTAATCGTTAATCCCAACTCTCCATATAGTAGTGCAAACCTACCTGATTTTACCGCTGAAGAAATGAGCTACATTAACTTTATTTGATCCAGAAGGACGGATTATGAGTTGTCGCAATCAGGATAGTTGCAAGCCCACTGTATCTCTGAACATAATATCAAAACTGATTGTAAGTTTTTTCTAAACTGAAATTACATGTGACTAATAATAACAGGTAAAAATTGTAGCAGCTAACCAGGCTTATCAAAATTGTGGAGGCTTACTAACAGAAAAGTGTTGTCTAATCATCTTTATTGAAATTGAGGGGACTTATCTATATTTATAAAAGAGGATGTTTGTATATATATATATATATATATATATATATATATATATATGTTTGAAGTTTATGCGCTGCCAAACCATCCAACCGATCGCCATGAAACTTTAGGATGTTGTCCTGTATACTCCCAAGATGGTTTCTGTGAAGTTTGATGCAGATCTGTCCACAGGGTCCCGCCCCACGGGCTCCTAAAGATCCCATGTTATTCAAATGGAGAATCTGAATTGTTTACAAAAAACATATGACTGTGTGGTTTAATGTAGTTTCACATGCCATAAGCAGATTGAAGTTCTCACAACAACAGTACTGTATATGTTTTGATTTATTGTAGTTCTACATTTCACCTTGAGAGTGTAGCACACACTACAAAAAACCTTTACATTTATACACCAAATAAGAAGACCAAAAATATTGTTTACCCTCTTGCACTCATTTGATAAATAATGGTTTTTTTTCTATAATTCTTTTTATTGCTTTATTTTGGTATGTCAATGAAAAATGAAAGGCGAGACAACGTCCGCCGGGTTCAGCTAGTTGGAATATATTAAAGCAATGACTAACCTAGCATTATTGAAACATGCATTAAGGGAAATTATAATTTTACTATAAAAAGGCTATAGTTGTAGTGAGCGATGAGTATAAAATAAGTATTTAAAATGGAGTTCTGAAGTTATCAAATAAGACTGATTATTAAAGATGGTTACAAAGAAAGGTAATTTCAATCACTTTTTGAAAAGTTTTGTTAAAATGTAATTGTTAATGCTTTTATTCAGAGAACTTACAAAAATAACCTAATAATTGACTCTACAAAATAGGTGTAAAAATTGCGTTATAAAAACCTGTTGGCAGATGGATTAATGAAGGGGTTTAGACTGGTTTGGGGTCAGACCAAGCAATCTTTTTATTTTTTATTTATTCATAAGACGCCGATCGTCAAGATATGGGCGAATATGGATTTCGAATGAGTGTGATGAGTGTAGATGAGTGAATGTAGTCATTGTTACAAACTAAGGCCAACTATTCCTTAGAAAGTGTCATTAATTAATAGTCCAATGACAAATGAACAGCCGGTGGTTATCAGCTGATCCTTCTCAAAATGTATTGACTCTGATTGGGATCGAACTGAGAACCTTTAGCTTATGAAGCTGGGATTGAACCAACTACACTACCGACCAATTCATCTACCAAAAAAATCTCAGTGCGTTAGAAAGTTAGTACCTTTTTTAGATTAACATAAAATGATTTAACTATTTATGTATCTAGTAAAATATTGATCAAATTAAAATAATCTAAATTCACCTTAATAATTTACATTTTAATTTTATTTTTAAATATGAAAAATTAATAGTTCATTCTGTTTAAAAGTTATTATTTTTTATTTGATTATCATTAACAAAAAACCTGTGAAGTAGAATATCATCAAATTTCATAACTTTAAATTAGATAGTGAAATAATTTTTACAGCAGTTAATGATGGAGATTTCCCAACATAACTGTTCGCATTAACCAGAAATAAATGTTAATGTGTATTACAAAGTATTACTGGCAGGCTTGCACACTGCTTTATGTGATGTCAATCAACAACAGTAAGACTCCATCCTCTCTCAACTATCTTGTTATCTTTCCCACTTACACACTGCCTCATGCTATGTCTTTCAACCGCAGGGAGACCCCATCTTCCCTCAACTATCTTGTTATCTTTCCCACTTACACACTGCCTCATGCTATGTCTTTCAACCGCAGGGAGACCCCATCCTCCCTCAACTATCTTGTTATCTTTCCCACTTACACACTGCCTCATGCTATGTCTTTCAACTGCAGGGAGACCCCATCCTCCCTCAGCTATCTTGCCATCTTTCCCACTTACACACTGCCTCATGCTATGTCTTTCAACAACAGTGAGACCCCATCCTCCCTCAGCTATCTTGCCATCTTTCCCACTTACACACTGCCTCATGCTATGTCTTTCAACCGCAGGGAGACCCCATCCTCCCTCAGCTATCTTGCCATCTTTCCCACTTACACACTGCCTCATGCTATGTCTTTCAACCGCAGGGAGACCCCATCCTCCCTCAACTATCTTGTTATCTTTCCCACTTACACACTGCCTCATGCTATGTCTTTCAACCGCAGGGAGACCCCATCCTCCCTCAGCTATCTTGCCATCTTTCCCACTTACACACTTCCTCATGCTATGTCTTTCAACAACAGTGAGACCCCATCCTCCCTCAGCTATCTTGCCATCTTTCCCACTTACACACTTCCTCATGCTATGTCTTTCAACAACAGTGAGACCCCATCCTCCCTCAGCTATCTTGCCATCTTTCCCAATTACACACTGCCTCATGCTATGTCTTTCAACCGCAGGGAGACCCCATCCTCCCACAGCTATCTTGCCATCTTTCCCACTTACACACTGCCTCATGCTATGTCTTTCAACCGCAGGGAGACCCCATCCTCCCTCAACTATCTTGTTATCTTTCCCACTTACACACTGCCTCATGCTATGTCTTTCAACCGCAGGGAGACCCCATCCTTCCTCAGCTATCTTGCCATCTTTCCCACTTACACACTGCCTCATGCTATGTCTTTCAACCGCAGGGAGACCCCATCCTCCCTCAGTTATCTTGCCATCTTTCCCACTTACACACTGCCTCATGCTATGTCTTTCAACCGCAGGGAGACCCCATCCTCCCTCAACTATTTTGTTATCTTTCCCACTTACACACTGCCTCATGCTATGTCTTTCAACCGCAGGGAGACCCCATCCTCCCTCAGCTATCTTGCCATCTTTCCCACTTACACACTGCCTCATGCTATGTCTTTCAACAACAGTGAGACCCCATCCTCTCTTAACTATCCTGCAATCTTTCCCAAAAAGCCATTCTTAAGAGACTTTAGTATGATAAGTTTTTTAACCCAAATTATACTTATTATTATTGTAGTTTTATTGATACTTTAATACAATAAAAAATGGTTACAGGTTGGCCAATGTTTCACGAATTTAGAGCAAGCACTGGTCACCGTCGATCTGGTTCCTATCGAAGGAATGACCAGGAATATTACCGCAATGATTACGGCGGATTCCAGGGAGATTCTTCTGGGACTGGATATAGCAATGGGTTTTTCAATTTTGGTCCATCCATGTTCCAAAGAACGTACACATCAAGAGCCAATGAATATGGATGGCGATACTAATGCAATTTATTACAGAATCAGATGTTACTATTAAATTCTTATGCGGTACTTGTACAACTGTAAATATTATTTATTTTGTAGATTTTGTATAGAAAAATATTTATTTTTAATGTTGTAACTTATTGTTTGTACCCTTTATTTTTATTTGTACAGCATATAAAACTGCAATCCAAAATGTATCATTGCAAGGTTTTTAGAACTGACTTGCAGATTATCAGCCCTGATTGATGAATTGACTCACATTTGAAGCAAAAGCATTAATAGTGGATATGTACATTTTATTTTTTTATCCCTGAATGTTGTTAACTTCTTGAATAAAAGTCTATAACTGTAACAGAAGGCCTCCTTAATGAATCAACTACTCTTTGCAAACACAGATTTGTAAGTATAAGTTTATGGAGTTTGAGGCTGTGAATGAAAAGCATGTAACTAAAAATGTATAAGTAAAAAGACTTTCAATGAATGCTAATTTGGTGTTGTTCCACTCACTGCGAAAAAAACAACCCTAACAACCAATGATAAACATTGGTAACAAGAGTTGTAAGCAACTTAAAAAAAAGAATGTTTCTGTTTCCTTCCACAAATCCCGTCTGTTGAACAGAAAGTTGCATCAAGCAGCTTATAATTCACTGTTAGCCTATGCTCCACATGCTGAAATCTATCACTGACAGTAAGCAGTAAAGTGTATATTTATTATATTTTACTGTCTACACCAGTGGCATTTTTAGCATGGTATTCAAATGTTGCGTGGGACAACTGTTCAAACCCCTATGGTAAATTTAAGTAGAACTCCTGGGATTTGAACTCATAACCAGGGCTGGTTTAAGGGGTAGGCAAAGTTCCCAGGAAAAAAGGGGTGCCTAAACATCCAGTATTAAACTAGGGGATGACATTTACTCGTTACTAAAGGGGTGTATGTAGTAATGATAATATATTTTTATTATGTATTAATATTACTCGGTGGAGTGTTTATTCACTTTGCCAGATTCAAACTGTAACAGTACAGGTGTATCGTAAAGTGAACCCCGTGAGCATGCGTATATTGACATGAATATTAACCTTAACACCACCTAAAATATTGCTGAAAGTTAATCCTAGTACTCGAGTTACTGTTGGGGATTGACATGACACTTAACAGACAGAACTGCTCCTCCCACCATTACTACTGCCCGGAAAAGGTATATGATTAGTTTCCTCAGTAACGCAGCACTAGTGATGTTAAATTTACATTGTAAGGAGGAATAATTATTTTATAAGCAGGATGGTCCAAAAAACGACTATAACATGTACTGGTAGGTATAAACTGTTTAAAATGAATATTCAATGAAGTAATTGTGAGAACGAAACATGATTTGACTGTTGACTTGCAGAGATTAATCTACATATTCCAATACACAGGTAAGGTAAAAACTGTTATCTAGAATAAAATAATGTCATAATTTTTATTATGTATTAGTCTTACTCTGTATAATTAATCATAAAACATGTTTAGAGATAGATTACTATTTCTGTAAATAAAAGCCTCTTGAAATATAAAAATGGCAAGAGTGTTTTAAATGTTTTATGGATGTGTGTGGTCAACAATTTCATGTTGACAAGCTTTTGATAGTGACATCATAAGTAATACTTCAATTAATAAATTTTAAAAAGATACTTAAAATAATCTTCAACAACAATACTAAGCTGATGACTGTATTACAGTCGACACAGAAATTGTATGTACCCGAATTTGAAGGGTGTTTACTAAGAATCTAAAAGACCTATGAAAAATCCAATCATACCATTGTTTTTCTTAGAACTTGGGCTTAAGCGGCCGGTGTCATAACTAGAATCTACAGTTTCCGGTGACAACCGCGTCAAGGTACTATCTTGTAAATATTGTAGATAGTACCTTGACGCGGTTGTCACCGGAAAGTGTAGATTCTAGTAATTGTTTTTCTTGTTCGATTGTTAAGACATATGCATTTGTAACTATTATAAGTTTTAGTAATTTTTATCCTAGTTGGAACAAAAAAGTACCAGAATTTTTAATAATTTTCACTGGGCACCAACTTTAGACTTCTATTACTCAAAAACCCGTTAATGTATCAAATTCATATTTCAAATCGTGGCTGAAAGGAAAGATTTCTATATGTTTTATAAATGTTTAGAATTAGCTTTTTAATTAAAAAAGTTCTTATTTATTTCCTGAAACAATGTTTTCTTGCCTTCAAGATGTTGTAAAATGAATTACTTGGTCACAGTATAATCAATTTAAAAAAAATTTTAATTGATTTTAATTAAATGAGGAAATGATGGTGAGACTGGATTTTTCATAGGCCTCTATGTTTCTTCGTTACCAGCTTTAATAGTCCTAAGCTGGTAACTAGGACACACTGACCTCGCTATTTGTCAATAAAGTAATTTTTTCATTTATTTCAGCCTTCAAACTCGGATAAACATATTTTTTTGTGTCAGTAGTATGTATTTAACCTTTACAAAGTTTAAACTTATTTTAGATCAACCATTTTTTAAGAACGTTAGAGTGGATTGGAAACAATGGTCACTGAGAATGATTAACTAAACCAAATGGACACCAATTATCAACCAATTTGCCGAAATGAAAACAAGAACTTCCCTTTAATTTACAACTAAAAAATTTTTTTGATTCCTTCTAAGTTGACTAGTGTTGTATTTATCAATTTTTTTTGTTAGACTATTTTAGCTTTGGTATTTTATAATTAGGCTTTTAAGATCTAAAAATATTACATTAATATGTAAGTTAAGGTTACCTTGATATTTGAGTCCCATTACTTAATCTTTAAGTACCTAATTGTATTTACAAATATTTGTATACAGAGAGAATACCTCCTATCTCTAGGTGTTTTTATGGAGAGGGGTGTAATGTTGTTCCACTAGAAAAATGTCTACAACCCACCACCTTCCCATGAAGCTCTACATTAGACCACTAGGCAAGCAAGAGACATATTAGTATTTATTTATAGTGTACCTAAAGGCTGCATTGATATATATGTGCTGCGGTTATTGTTAACAGTAAACAATTGCTCTAGTGATGGCAGTGGTGGATTTTATTTGTAGCAAGTAAACTGTTGTGCTGTGTTGGTGGCTGCACTAGCTATAGAGAAAGTCTCTGATGAGCTCTCTTCCTTGTTGTTACTAATTCATTTAGAATCACAAATATCATATTTAAAGTGTCCAAAACGCCTTGGTTATCCTTCCAGCTGTAATTTTGCATGACTCTTTTTAACATAAACATACATTTGTACAAAAATTTTTGATTTTCTGTATCAGCATTTTCAAAATGGCAGCCGTTTGAAATTCTAAACAACTCCTAAACCAATAATTATATTAAAAATTACACAGAATATTTTTTTAAGAAAATGTAAATTACAAATCCAATGATATAACGGTTTTCAAAATCATATGAAAAAAACAAAGAAATGATAATTTATGTGACAGTGGGTAAACCACTACAAATAAATTCACAATCGCTGTATTATGTTAAGTTTATAATAGTAATATAGCATAACAGCTGGTTTTGTAAGGACTATAGTATGACCAAGCAATTGATTTTCAAACCACTAAAAGCCATGATAGAGTTGAATTAATGACAAGTATAACAATTTTCTTTGGAACAGTATATACTTTTGAAATTAAAGTAAAAAAATAAAACATACACAAACGCTCTTGTCCACCTTGTATTAAATGCGGTCTAAAAACGGAGTTTTGAGTAATACAAATGTAAAGTTAGTGGATCATTTGACAGGTTTTATACAAATAGTGTGCGAAAACAGAACATCTCATACGGATGGCCCACTGTCCACACCACTCGAGCATATTTATATGTTCGCAAACTGGAAAGAGTTTTGGTATGTCCATAAGTTGGACGACTTTACACTAGTTCACAAACATAACAACTGGTGAGGGGTAGAGTTGCAGTCAAATACCAACTAGCGCGTATGCTGTCACGTCACTATGCCGACCGCTGACATACTTCAAAGACCGGATTTCAACTTGCACCAAAAGTCTCCCTGATTGCTGTAAAATCAATGGTTTAGTTTAAACGGTTTCAAACTAAAATTGGGAGACATCTTTCCCAGGATCATTTCATTTTTAATGATATTTTGATACAGACCTGTATGATTTCTTATCTAGTAGATTATTAATAAGTATTTTATTTTTTGTTGCACGAAATGTGGCCCCGGGGCAATCTGCCCCTCTTCCCCCTTTCTGAGCGGCCCTGATCGTAATATTCGTGTTTTTGTGTTGTACTGCAAATGTTTACCCGAGAGCCGCAAGCCGATGATAGGAGTGTGTCTGAGTGACTAAACAAGAATTGAAATAAAGTAGGAGTTAAACGCGTCAAAAGAATAAAAAATTTAAGGATTGCGCACACTAGACCGATACAAAATACACTCACCGGCAAAACCAATGTTTCAACAACAAACAAAATAATAAAACTGAATGTATGGGTATTATATTAATATTATGTTGGTTTCTCTCCTATACACGAAAATTAAAACCATTTCTCATACCACAAATAATTACTAAGGCAAAAAAAGAATGACGAATGGATGCCATATTTGTGTTTAGGGAAGAAAACTACAGAAGATTAATGTACTAAAAATATTATAGAGCTAAACAGCTTTGTCTTTTTTTGTTAAAACTAGTATTTTTGGCTAAAAATTGCTACGGATTCGTGTTCGTGTGCTTAATATTGTTCATTTAATAAATATCTTGGAAATGGAGTGGAACCAATAATAAACCCATATTAATGTAAACACGATCCTTATTCAAGCACGTAGTTATTGGTATGGGTTAGTTACAAAAATGTAGGCTAAGGTTGTAAGTAACACTTGAGGATGACGGAGTTTTATACCTGTCGAAATGGTGAAGCATTGGAAAGTTCCTTACAAATTTACCAATTATGAATAATCAATTGCCACCAAATAACTGAACATTTTCGTTTTTATGAGGTGCATTATACAGTATAATGCACAATTAAGAACGTTTATTTCATAACATAACATAAATGTTCTCCAATATACGGTAACAATCTTGTTTTGGGTCAGTTTATTAAAACTGAATATGTTTACATATCATGAGTTGCTTTCTAGGGCTTAAACATGCATTAATTATTAAATGTTGATATGTGTAAAATAACTATAATACAGTGAAATCATATCTAAATAAATTAATATAATCATACAAAATCGAATACTGTATTTAACTTATTTGATTAGTAGCATAGATACCACCAAATAGTTCGGATTTTTGGGGGGCAAATAAAAGAAATTGACAAAAATGTTTACACGTTAACATTAAATAATAGTCGTATAAATTTGACAACAAAAACTAAACTTATAATTTATTTTATTGTTTATTGTACATTTACTAAATCTAAGTAGCAAATTTGGTAAGTCAGTAACAATTTTAACGATTTCAATGTTTTCTACAAAAATTAATTTCGTTTTTAAACTCTGCTAAAACAAACAAGATATGAATTTTGCGTATTTTATGAAGGAAATATTAAAATACTTCGCAAACATGCCAGTCACGCCTAACAAGTTTGGCCATTCCCTCCAATCAGTATGATCAATGAAAGAGGCGAAAAGCCAATGTTAAAAAATCAGACTACTTTTTTTCTAATTTTGCTATCTTAGTGCCGCCACCACTAGGTCGAGCTTGTGCGCGGCAGCCTAGAGTGAGACAGAGGACAGCGCGGCCGACTGGAGAAAGGAGGAAGATTGCAATTTGCCATGTAAATGAGAGAGAAAGAAACGGCGGACAGGGTGTAGGGTTGGAAGGGGGCTGAAAGTCTCAACTAGCGCTCGTTTCGTTTGCTACAGGAAGTCGACTATTTCCCTTTCTCTCTCTATTCGTTTCCATCGCAGCGGTAAGCTAGCAAAATAAGAAAAAAAGTAGACTGACTTTTTAACATTGGGTTTTCGCTTTTTATAAATGTGTACTCATTGGTATGAAGCTCATAAATGTAATGACACTCCCGCCCAACCATACACGTACAGTGGTAATGACCCTCCCGCCTGACCATACACGTACAATGGTAGTGAATATCCCGCCCAGACATACACATACTGTACTGTGGTATTAACCCTTCCCGCCCAGCCATACACAGACAGTTGTACTGACCCTCCCGCCTAACCATACACGTACAGTGGTAGTGAACCTCCCGCCCAGACATACACATAAAGTGGTAGTGACTATCCCACTCAGACATACATGTATAGTGGTAGTTATACTCCCGGCCAGCCATACACGTACACTGGTAGTGACTGTCCCCCTCTGACATGAGTGTACAATGGTAGTAACTATTTCACTCAGTCATACACGCAAAGTGTTAGTGATCCTTCCGCCAAGCCGTACACGTACTGTGGTATTGTCCCTCCCTCCAAGCCATACACTTTCAGTGGTAGTGACCCTCCCGCCCAGGGATACACGTAAAGTCGTAATGACCCTCCCGCCCAGCCAAACGTGTACAGTTTTCTCTCCTAGCGATAACTCAAATTTGTCACAACAACCTAGTTTATCATCGTGTGATCAATTCTCCTTCTGCGTTGTAGACGCCGTGGATGTTTTGAAATCACTTAAGAATCTGGATGCTACGAAAGGACCTGGATCGGATTCTATTTCAACTTCCGTAATAAAGCACTGTGCTGATCTCATTGCTCAACCACTTACCACGTTGTTCCACATATCCTTGTCTTCTGGCATCTTCCCTGATATCTTTAAAACCGATCATGGAGTGCCTATCCACAAGAAGGGTCCAATAAATGATATAAGGAACTATCGGCCAATAACAATATTGCCAGTGTTGGCCAAGGTTTTCGAGAAGCTTGTTCTAAGTAATTTTTCTTCAAAATTGGCAGAACTTTATCCACTAGCTAGCATGGATTTATGTCTAATAGTTCCACCACAACCAACTTCGTTCTCTTCCAGACTCAAATTATCGAAGCTTTCGGCCAAAAAGTCGATTCCATCAGTTTAGACTTCTCGAAGGAGTTCGACCGTGTAAGCAACTCCATACTAACTGGAAAGTTGCAATCAAGAGAATTTTGGGACCACTTCTTCAATGGTTTAGGAGCTACCTATGCGATCGCAAACTTATAGTAAAATATGGCGGTACATTGTCGAATGAATGTCATGCCTCTAGTGGAGTACCTCAGACATCCCACTTTGGTCCCATCTTGTTTAACATATACATAGATGATGTTGTTTCAGCCCTTAGTTGTAATTATTTGCTCTTTGCAGATGACATGACACTTTTTTCTGCCATTTCTTCTGTTCAGGACGTGGTTCGTTTGCAAAATGACATTACAAAAGTTGAGCATTGGTGCACTGAAAATAAAATGTCCCTAAATCTGGATAAGTGTGTCAGCATGACATTCCATCGTATTCCGAACCCAATTATTAACTACTATCCTATTCGGGATTTTCTGCTGACAAGAACTGCTCAGATGAAAGACCTTGGTTTTGTATTCACTTCCTCTCTGAGATGGGAACCACACGTCAATAAGATTTGCAACAAGGCTCTTCATGTTCTTGGCCTTCTTTACACAGTCTCCAAGACATTTACAGATGTGTTTGTACAACAGTGTCGCATGGTCTCCTCGCCAATTATTTTTGAGAGAGAGTATGGATGAGGTCCAGCGGCGATTCTTAAGACTTGTAGGTGTGAGACTCGGATTTCAAAATCAAGAAGTACCTGTGCAACATATTCTTTCACTTTTGGACCTTCCTTCCCTTGAATCAAGGCGCTTCAATCAGGATATGCTATTAAGCTGGTAAATGGAATGTCCGACTGCCCTGATCTCCTGGAGAGAATTCACTTTAGAATACCTTCTAGCACGAGATCTAAAGCCCTCCTTGTAAAACCCTCTATAACTACCTCCTACGCCACAAATAGTCCCATGGTACGAGTTCAGCTTCTGGGTAACACACTTCCAGACCACATTCAGGGCCGGATTTCCCAATAGGCCCGGGCCTATGGGCAAAAGCTCCCAGGGGTCGCACGGTCGAGAGAAAAAATAATTTTAAAAAGTATTGCGCGCAACTCGAGCACTAGTTTGGAGCCTCCCTGGTACACCGCAATTAAAGCAGGTAGGATTGCGCGCAACTCGTTAACACCACTGAATTCACCAAGGGCGCAGCTTGGGCTAGCTAAGCCTCTGGTTGAACAAACTAATGGCTGCTTGAGTTGCCACTGGACTTGGACAAAGTGTTATTTGTTGCTTGTATTACCAGGGAACTTGAACAAAACTATTTTCTACTCTTCAAGTCAAAGGACTTGAACACAAATGAAGGGTGCAGGGGAAAAACGATCAGAGTCAAAAAACAATGTTTTGAGAAAAACTAGTTTAAAGTTTTCATTTAGTGTTAGAAGGTCTATAATTATTTTTGTTTAAAGTGTAAACTACATGGGTGATGTGAATAAAACCTAGCAATTGCTTTTACTAGGGATTTTCTAAACAAAAGCTTCATTTCATGTGAATAAAAAAATAGAAAAAGCTTTTACTTTAAGGAACTGCTTGACTCGTTAGCAATTGCTTAACTGGTTAGCAAATGCTAGACGTTTCAGCAAATGGATGTGAATAAAACTTGCCTTTTGCTTAAAAGTGTCAGCAAATGCTAGAGAATTATCAAGCATGCCCCTTCACATGCTAAAAAGTTCTTGAAGTGACCAGATGTGTTTAAAATGGCTCAGTTTGTACGTGTTCGGAAACAGAAACATTACCGTGAACGTGTTGAGTGTGATGTTGACAGGTATAAGGAATTGTATCGCTTTACAGAAAATAATGTTGAGTGGCTGGCAGACCATTTTTTGGGTGAGTACAGAAACTAGAGGGAAAGCTTTGTCATCAAAACAGACGATGATGGTATTTCTTCGCTTTTTGGCAGACCCGGGTTATCAAAATGGTATTGCAGAGGACCTAGGTATCAGTATATCAACGGTGACAAAAACTGTACCCTTTGTTTTAGAAAAAAT
This sequence comes from Stictocephala bisonia, assembly GCA_035578905.1. Taxonomy (NCBI): domain Eukaryota; kingdom Metazoa; phylum Arthropoda; class Insecta; order Hemiptera; family Membracidae; genus Stictocephala; species Stictocephala bisonia. The sequence continues at coordinate 51,128 of JAQJVL010000209.1, read as the reverse complement.
TGTGGATAAATCTAAGGAGTGGGTTATAATTCCTACTAGCAGAGGAATTGATGAGCAAAGTAGAATGGACGAGGCGTTTCAACTTTCCAACTGCGTTTGCCGCTATTGACTGCACACACATTCCTATTTCTAAACCAACTTTGTTTGGAGATGATTATGTTAACAGGAAGGGTGTAACCACTATAAATGTTCAAGCTACTTGTAATGCACAAGAAAAAATTACCAGTATCGATGCACAGTGGCCTGGTTCTGTCCACGACAGCAGAATTTTAAGAAACTCAGGGATTTATGATGTCATGAATAGAGCACAGGTAAATGCTGTTATCCTTGGTGATATTGGCTATGGAATAAGTCCATGGTTAATGACCCTCTACGAAAATCCAATGACACAAGAAGAAAAAGCTTACAACAAAATACATGCTAAAGAAAGAGTAATAATTGAGAGATGCTTTGGCCAGTTAAAAAAAAGATTTTCTATCCTTCAAAATCCTATTCGTGTAGCATTGGATAAAGTCCCTTCCATAGTTTTAGCTTGTGCAACTCTACACAACATAGCAAAACATTTCAGTCTAGCTCAGTCCGCCGAGCAGATAAGACGTTATCTACATCGCTCACGTCGAGTGCACGCTACTGCCTGACGCGTCGCGCCAATAATATAAAACCTTCATTTTATTTAAGAGTTATAATACTTCAAAACGAATAAACTTTAAAACTAATAATGTCGCATAACTGTGCCGTCTGTGATGAATCGTTTGATAGTGAAGAAAGTGAACAAAGAATTAAGTGTGCTGGAAGCTGTAAAAAATACTACCATTCTCGATGTATTCAAAAGGACGTTGATGGAACCAAAACTCGATCTTTTAGAGATTGGAAGTGTAGGGATTGCCGGACCCCATCAACCACTACTCCTTCCCAGGTAAGCAACGAATCTACTAAAGAACTGCTTAAAGCACTTGAAGATTTCAAGCAACAAATGTTTGTCGAGCTTAAGTCTGTAAGGGTGGAGTTAAGTGAGCTCTCGGGATCTATGCAGTTTGTCTCTGATAAGATGGATGAGTCAACTAATCTAATGAAAGAAATAAAGAGTGAGTTAGCATTAGTTAAGAAAGAGAATGAAAACCTACGTAATTTAAATTCAGCCCTTACAGCTGAGGTGGACTCTTTGAAAGGCAGAGTTCGCTCACTTGAGCAATATTCAAGGAAGAGTAATCTTGAAATTAACGGGATCCCAGAGACACCAAAAGAAAATGTGAGCGGCCTGGTGAGAGATGTTGGAGTTGCCCTAGGAGTTGAGGTCCAGGAGACCGACATCTCAACAGCACATCGAGTACCATATTTCAATAAGGATCGAATTCCGCCCCTCATAGTCCAGTTCTCAAGAAGGACCGTCAGAGACACTTTGTTAAACAAGTTCAAGGATAAGAAGACGATGACAGCCGATCAGATCAATGCCGCCTTCCCCGCCCAGAAAGTCTACGTCAGTGAACACTTGACCCCGGAAAACAAAATGTTTCTGTCAAAATTGAAGAATAAGTGCAAAGAAATTGGTTACAAGTTCGCTTGGTGTAGAGATGGCAAACTCTTTGTGCGGAAGTGTGAAGGGGAACGGTTCATAAGGATTGAAAACGATGAGGAACTCAACAAGCTGAAGTAACAAGTAAGTTAATGTTATTTTGCCTTTGTATAAAACCCTAGCTATTACTTATAAAAAATATATGTTACTGTTGCATTTCTGCCTATTATTATTATATCATTTGTATTTTTGTTATTTATTTATTTTAGCTTGTTTAGGCTGTTTCTTATAAATCGTGTTTTTATTCTGTCGTTCTGTTTAACTGTTATTTATCTATTTATTGAAGTCTATATGATTGTTATTCACTATAATCTATTTATTTTGTTGATCTATTCCAAATTTTATATTCTAGTTTGTTTTCTTGTTTGCTATAGTTTATTTGTCTGTTATTTAGTTTATAGTCTATTTATTCTGATATTTATTGTATTTATTTTATCTATTCAAATCTATTTATTACATTTGCTCATTATTATAGAAGACACGTAGCCTAAATGAACCATAACATGTTCACAAAAAACTCGCACTCCGAGTTACAAGATTTCTTTTACCTGGAAAATGATAGGAATAATTACAATTTACTATATGCAAATATAAGGAGTTTGAGAAAAAATTTTAACACTTTAATTGCAGAAATAGATAGAATTAAATGTAGGATTCAGTTTATTGTTCTTAGCGAAATTTGGATTGATAGTGATGAGGCTAGTTTATATAATATACCAGGCTATAAACGTTTTACAAATTGCAATGATAACTATAGAGCAGGTGGTGTTTTATGTTTTATAGATAATTCAATAGAATGTACGCAGATAAGCCCTCCTTTCAATATGTTATCAGCTGATTCTCTTTTGTTAAATATTAAAATAAATAAATCTTATTTTAAGTTGATATGTTTATATAGATTACACAATACAACTGAAAACATTTTTCTAACTGAACTAGCGCAGCTTCTTTCAGGAGTTACAAATAACGTAATATATGTCGGAGATATAAATATTAATATTCTGGAAACTAGCACTATAACAAATAGTTACAATAGTATATTAAATAATAATGGATTTACATCCTTAGTGGATACACCTACAAGAATAACAATTAATTCCAAAACACTTATTGATCATATTTTTGTTCGACATAGATATATAAATTTCTTTTCTAGTGGTGTATTCGATGTAGGTATTACTGATCACTGTGTCTTGGGACTAAAGTTTAATGACTCATCAAACAATAACAAGCCAACAGCTACTTTATGTCGTAAGTCTAACAAGTTTGTAGTCGATTTTAGTGTAGTTAAGGATAAGTTGAAAAATGTCAATTGGTATGAGGTTCTTTCTGAGGAAGACGTTAACTTGTGTTTTAATAAATTTCAAGAAATGTTAAACGATATTGTAAATAGTAGTAGTAAGATAGATTTAACTGACATTAAAATAAGAAAAGCTAAGTTATTGAGCCCTTGGATAACTTCAAATATTTTGAAAAAAATAGACAAAAGAAAAAAGCTATATAAAATTTCAAGAAGAAGACCTTATGACTCAGCATTTATTAACTATTTCAATAAATTTTCTAACAACTTAAAATCTGAAATTGACTTTACAAAAAACGAGTTTTATTCCAAAAAGTTAGAAAACTGTAAAGGGGATGTTTCACAACAATGGAAGATTATTAATAATTTAACTGGTTGCAGCAGAGATAATAATTAATTGTACTGATCGTATTGAATTGGATAATGGGACCGTGATAACAGAACCGCGTGCTATCGCACAAGAAATCAACAATTATCTTATCTCGATACAGTCTGGTCTGCCAAGTACACTCACTGCCGAAATTGTCCGTCCCACCAATGTTTACCTAAATTCTTTCTTCATAGCTCCTACCTCAGTAGATGAGATCAAAACAGTTGCTCTTAATTTGAAAAATAAAAGATCTACAGGTTATGATAATTTTAGCGTCAATTTATTAAAACATGTTATTGATGACATTGCCCCGATATTAGTGTATATAATCAATATTAGTTTCAGTAATGGTATTTTTCCAGACAATCTTAAATTAAGTTCAGTTGTGCCCATTTTGAAAAAGCCCAATTCATATAAATTAGACAACCTAAGACCGATAAGCCTGCTTTCTGTTTTTTCTAAATTATTTGAAAAAATAATGATGATAAGATTAAATAACTTTTTAATGAGAACGAACCTTCTAAGCAGTAAACAATTTGGTTTTATTAAAGGGAGATCTACTGAAAGTGCATTAATTACAGTAACAGATTATATTTTCACCGGTTTAAACTCGCAACTAAAAACAGTTGGCCTCTTTATTGATTTTAAAAAAGCATTTGATATGGTGAATCATGAAATTCTTCTAACAAAATTAGAGATAGCAGGAATTAGAGGTGTTGCTCTAAACTGGTTTAATAGTTTTATCAAAGAAAGGAGACAACAAGTAAAAATTAACAACACTTTTAGTGATTCAAAAATTGTCCAAACGGGTGTCCCTCAAGGTTCTGTGACCTCAGCCACCCTTTTTCTCATTTTTATTAATGATTTGTTGAACCTTAATTTCCATGGAAATATTATCGCTTTTGCAGATGACATAGCACTTTTTTATACTCACAAAGACCTTAATTCACTAGAAATTTTAATCAACAATGATCTCTTAATACTCAGAAAATGGTGTTCTGCAAATAAAATGCAGGTTAATGTAAATAAGACCAAGTTTATAACTTTTGATTTTTTTGGTTTTGATCTACCCTCCCCCTTGATATTTCACTCCACATCCTGTAATTTCCAATTATGTACCTGCCAGCCCTTAGAAAAAGTAAAAACTATTAAATATTTGGGAATTTTGCTCGACGAAAAATTGACTTTTGAATCTCATATATTAGATTTACACGCAAAACTAAGATCACAAATTAGAAAATTTTATTTTTTGAGAAATTTTTGTAACTTGACACTCTTGAGATCACTATATTTTGCCCTCATCAACTCAAGACTGCAATACGCTTTACCATGCTGGGGAGGAACATACAAAACATTAATAGATAAGTTAAGAACCACGCAAAATTACTTTTTACGTATAATTCTTAAAAAAACCAAAAGAACAACTTCTTTTCCATTATTTCAACAATTAAAAATTTTACCCTGTCAGCATCTTTTCGTTTTTAAAGTTCTGAGATTGTTTTATATCAGAAGTGGGAATAGAGAAAACACAACGCCAAACCATTTCCACAATACAAGAAGTCTTGTAAATAACTGTTTTAAATTACCCAAAGTCAACAAAGTTATTTTTCGTCACTCTTTTCAATATCTAGGTCCAAAATATTTCAATCAGTTGCCACTTCAAATCAAAAATATAAAACATTTCAAACACTTTTGCAAAGAAACAATCACTTGGCTTTCTTCACAACAAGATGTAGAATATCTTAATTATGTCTTAGTATAATTAAGTAGTATATAGTAGTATAAATAATTGTTATTTTCTTAAGAGTAGTTTTCTATATAAGATTTAACTTTAACCCATTTATTAGGCATAATTATTACCTACTTATTATAAAATATTTTATGTATTCACTATTTTCATATTCATTACAATTTAACTTCATGTATTACTTAACTTACATCATATTACTTATACATCTACTAATATTATTTTCTTCTTTCAAAATTATTATTTGTAAGTGGTTGAACTCACAGATGTTACAGTTGGCGATTTTCTTTTCTAACTAAGTATTCTAAATGCTAGACTCTGATCTACTATGTTAATGTATTTTATATTTTGTATAGTTTCAACTGGTCACGCTACTGGATAAAGTGGCCAGTTTAATTTCTCGCATTTGCCATTATTGTATTGCTGCCTATTACTTATGGGAAATAAATTCATTTATTCATTTATTTATTCATTTACAAGATGAATTTGCTTGGAATGACTCGGAATTGGAACAAAATAATGCTGATGGTGCATTAGAAGGAGTGCCTGAAAATGAAGCCGCCACACGGAGACACGGTCAAAGAAAACGGGATGAATTAAAAAATGTAATTAGTAATATGTAAACTTGTATTTACTTTGGTACAGATCTTGTAAATAAAAGATTCTAATCAATTTCACATATAACACATAATTTCCTTCTGAAAAAGACCAGTTTTGTTCTTACTTTATATTAAACAAAACAACCATTATAGGTAAAATTATATCATACTTTCACAATTTAATGTTAAATAACATAAACAACACTCTTAGGACGTAGATGATAACTTTGCTTACAAGGAGAAGTATGTTTTTCCACCATTTTCGGCGACGTTTAACTGCTGATCCTCTGTTTGTTTAAGTTTTTCTAATATGATACTTTCTTTTTCCTTCTGCATCCGGATTAACTGCAGTTGTTCTAATATCACCAGTCTTTGTAGTCCTGCATTTCCCAAATTCTTGGTTTCTTCAGTTTCAAAAAGCTGTAGTTGAACCTTTTGCCTCTTACTACTAGTTGAACTGCACAGTCTTGACAATTGTTCCACAGACGTAGTACTGTTGGAAGTGCTTGGAGATTGTGCATTATCATTAGGAGTTCCTACACTTTTGCCTCCAGGAATCTTCGTAAATGTTGGGTTTGTATCAAATTCTAATAACATCAACCGCTTTTTTTCCCAATCCTTTAAAACAATTTTCTTGTTTCCCGTTGCATTTTTATCATTTTTCTTCTTAAGGTCGCCTTTTAGATTGTGTATCTTCTTTTGTAGTTTTTTAACAGTTGTCTCTTTGCCGAATACCTTCCCATATTCTGAAATTAATTTCAAATAAGCTTGTTCTTTTTGTTTTTTAATATTGGGTATCTGAGACTTATTTAATACAACAGGGTACTTACTAATAAGTTCCACAAACTGGTAATTTGCACAAAAATCTTCCTCGCCATCGAAAACATCACTTCCAGATGAACTCATAATTACAGACACAGGTTAACTTTATGAAGACTAGACCACTAATGACATACTGATTGACAAAAGACAACATGATACAAACAGGAATTCCCAATTGGAAATACCAAGCAATTGCTATCTGGTTTCGGCATTTACTATCTAGCACTAGCAAAAGATTATTCACCTAAACTCTAGCAATTACTTTTAGGATTTGCTTTCACTTCTAGCAATTGCTTATGCTTTTACCTAATGCTACAAGCAATTGCTAGGTTTTTATTCACATGTGCCAATAGTAAATACATTTTTGTACATTTATAGTAACTTTAATAACCATATTTATTTGTTGTTTATTTATAAATAAATCATATGGCAAGCTGATACATATCTTGCAATGGATAAACGATCAAAGTCAGTTGACTTTGATCGTTTTTCCCGTGTTTAATTGGTTATTAAACCGAAAAATTGTTAACATTACTAATAAAACAATTTGGGTCTATTTTGAAACAGTTTTATTTTCATAGGTTCTTGTAAATAAAGGTAAACATAATGAATATAAAACTTTATTTTACAGTTAAAGTTACCTAATTACTATGTGTTGAAATCAAAAGAATAAAATTATTCAAAATTTAGTAAAAAGTAAAAGGTTCTGTTAAGTAACTGCAGAACATTATTATTTAAATACCACTGAACAGATATTTATTGATATAAAACTAATATAAGTTGTCATTATTATTTGTTCATGTTACTCGTCACCAACACCAGCAAGAGAATCTTCACTATCTGAAGGCTCATCAGCACTTGTTTTTAATCGGTCAATAAATTCCTTTCCCTCTGGGCCACAAAAACGCTTCAAGTATTGTAGGTCATTGAACTTGGGAATGCTGATCGGCAATTGGTGAAGGTGTAGCTGTTGAGGACACTCATTAGATACTGACTGCTGAATCACAGTACTTTTAGACCACCTTCCTTCAAATAGTGGTCTATACAAAAGCTGTCCTGGTTGTTCTTTAGTCACTTGAATTTCTCTAACAGGCCTTGTTGGAAATGGGCACTTTGAAATGAAGAGGGGTCTGAGATATTCATTCCAAGCATGAAAAAATTGTTTTGTAGAGTCTATTACAATGAAAGGCTCTGGTTTCTTCCTGGCATTTCGAAATACCTCTCGCCACTGTTCAGGCACTTCACAGGGTGATTTTACATTGATTAATGCCATGTTACGATCACACTCTAAATAAGTATGCCCTCTCACTGGAAAAATCATTGTGAATGAGTCTAGCAAACGTAGATAATGTACAACATGGTGTAAGAATTTAAATACAAAAAAGTTCTTATTCTGGCCGGAACATGAGTCGCATAATATAATCAAATTCTTTACGGAATGGGGCATCTTTGTTGTTAAATGATTGTACAAAATTGAAATAACTTCGTCTGAACCTTTGCCACTGACAGTTTCATCGTAAGTATAAAAGTAACTTCTTTTAGTGGGGAGTTCATGTATATTAAAAGAGTAAAATTTAAGCTGCCGTTTATAGTATGTGTCATTTGTGGTAATATTTGGTAGAGGCAGGTTTTTCTGGTAATCCATAGCAATACACATGGTATCTTGAGTTGATCTGCATGCCTTTCTAGTTCTTCTTTTTTTCGTATAAAATGTTTCCGCCAATTTTTTGTGTTCGAAATTTTGTTTTTCCAAATTGTTTCTAAGATTTTCCAATTGCAATAAAGCATCTTCATTCTGGACAGAAGCTTTATCAAGTTCAATTTTTTTACATTTAGATAGGTACTCATCGCATGTGCTACAGGTGTCCGTACGAGGGTAGCCAAAACTTAAGTGAAATTTGATATTAAAAATCTGCCGATAACTTTCATAAGATACCTGCCCTTGTGGATATTGAGTTAAATACAATTCAAACATTTTCTTTACATTTAGTTCTTCTGATAAATATTTTTTCTTGGTATCACATAGGCTGTAATGAGCATTTCTAGCCTTAAAAGATTTTATGTGTTCACAGATTGTGTCTATTTTGTCTTGACTTGGCTTGTGGGGCCTGTTTGTATGTTTTCCCCTACCATCAACAGGGGCCATGCCTCGCATTGCAAGTGATTTTTTTAAGGTTTGTGTCCGCCTATTAGTTATTCCATAAATCGACATAAATCCCTTGTGACAAACGGGCAGTTCTACAGATCCACCATCTCTTACCACACGACCTTTATAACAGTAACTGCATTCATTTGGAGTCAGGCCGGCAGTGGCGTAGCGAAGGGGGGGTCTGGGGGGTCCGGACCCCCCCCCCCCCGAAATATTAAGACATATTAAAAAATAACTAAGCATGGAGCAGGGGAAAGAAAGGAGATTACTCTTTTCTTTATCTTTATCATTACTCTTGTCTACGAACATTAAATTATCATACCATTGTTAAAAAAAGGTTTGTCGTTTTGTTTAAGTTTAAATCATAAATTATCAAACGATCCGTTTGGGCTCGGCCGCTCGGGTAGTGTAGTGTAATGGCGGTATTTGTATAGCTGGCCGAGTTACGTCTATGGATTGTCACAGTAAGTCTAGTTCGCACGCCAGCCGCTAGTGGTAACACGGATTCATTGTTCTACCCTGTCAGGTCAGTCTATTGTCCGCCATTACGATTACAGCTGAAGATTTGCTTGTGTTTGCGAAGATTTGCGTGTAGTTGAGGCTTGAGGTAGTGACCTCTGTCGTGTCGTCAGCTAATTAGCTAATTTGTACTTTCTAGTGACAGTGCCGGGATGTGAATTGTTCTTTTGTTGTTTGTTTAACGTTAAGTAATCAAGTTTTTATTGTACTTCTCACTTTTTTGCTTTATTGCTTCTTTTAAAAATGAGTAAGAGAACGATTGACCAGTTTTTCAAACCAAAAACTTTAAAAACGGATTCGGAATTAAGTGAAAAAGTGGTAGTTTCATTGTTGCCACGAGAGATAGAAGAAACCACTGTTGGCTCCATAGAAGAAAAAAGCAGTACGCTTACTCCAACTCCGTGTTGTTCATCGTCTCGTGACCAATCCAGTACAAGTAGGCCTACAGAATCTCAAGTAAGCATTATTGGCCTAACCTCTGTAGATATTGGCGTAGTTTCTGACCTGTTATTTCACTCCAAAACAGAGTTTTCTAAAACTATGGGTTTGAAAAGTAAAGTACTAAACGATTTATTTTATCCAGATGAGAGTTTTGTTTTTCCAGTAACCGCCATCAACAATAAAAAATTAAAGTTCCAGAGCATCTGGTTAAAAAGATTCAATTGGCTGGCTTATTCTAAGGCTAAGGATGGAACTTATTGTAAGTTTTGTGTGTTATTTGCCAATGAATTCACTGGTAAAGGCCAACACCAAAAATTGGGAGCCTTAGTAACTGTCCCTTATAGAAAGTGGAAAGATGCAATAGAGAAATTCACCTCTCACAGCAACTCTGAGTACCACAAATTTTCTTGTCTAGCTGCGGAAAACTTTATGAAGGTAGATTCTGGCCGAGTAGAAGACATCAAAGTGATGTTGGATTCGCAAAAGAAAAAAGAAAAAGAACAAAACAGAGCTTCACTCAAGCCTATAATTGACACAATTATATTCTGTGGAGAAAATGAGATACCCCTTCGGGGACATCGGGACAGTGGGCCACTGACGGCCGAAAAACCTTTAGAAAAGGAGGGCAAATTTCGAGCCTTGCTCAGGTACCGAGCAGTTACTGATGAAACTTTTAAAAAAACCACATTTTTAATAGTGCACGAAATGCAACCTATATTAGTCCTGAAGTTCAGAATGAAATTATTGACATTTGTGGACAACTTATACTGAAAAAAGTTGTTCAATCTGTAAATAGTGCAGATTGTTTTTCCATTTTAGGAGATGAAACGCTTGATGTGTCTGGAAAAGAGCAGTTTTCACTTTGCATCCGATACATTTCGAATGAAAACAAACCGATCCTGAAAGAAGACTTCGTTGCATTCACCCACATAACTGATTTGTCTGCTGAGAGCATATATGAAAATATTTTAACCATTTGTGCAAGTGTAGGTCTCAACATGGATAAAGTCATTGGTCAAGGGTACGATGGCTGTTCAACGTTTAGTGGGCATTTGTCTGGCGTACATCAAAGATTACGGGAATCACATCCCAAAGCTATTTATGTGCACTGTGTTGCACACCGACTGAATTTGGTTTTGAGTGACTCCTTAAACATCCCTTACATAAGGAATTGTTTGGGAGCTATAAATGAAGTGGCCAATATGATGAGAAATAATACTCAAAGTGGTGATATGTTAAAAAAAACATATTGAGAATCTTGTACCTCAAACTCAAAAAACGCGCCTCCTTCGCCTGTGTGACACAAGATTCTTCGAAAGACAAGATTCGGTCAATACATTTGTTGAAGTTTTTCCAGCCATCGTTGCTACTCTGCATGAGTTATCTACTTCTAGAAGAGTGATATCGTCTTCAGCTGCCAATCTCCTAGCCTCTGTTGAAAAAGGAAGTTTCCTTGTTGCAATGGTGGTGTGTGAATTCATATTTAGCATCACTCTTCCTCTTTCAAAGTACCTCCAAAAACCTGAAAGTGACATATCGTCTGCCCTTAAATTTGCTGATGACACGGTTGAACGACTGAAGGACTTGCGTAGCCTGTCTGAAATTGAAGGTAGCAGTGATGTTAAACAATTCACTTTGTTATTTGAAAAGGCTGAAAAAATGTCTCAAGATAATTTTGGAACAGCAATTGTTGTGCCCCGGCAAGTGGGGAAGCAAACCAAAAGAGACAACCCCCCTTACTCTACTCCTGAGGAATATTATCGTCAGTCATTCATACCTTGCATCGATTCGTTGATTATAAGTTTGGTTGACCGGTTCGGGAAAAACAGAGATATTCTAGAAGCTCTAGATTGTTTACTCCCAAAGAATACAAAACCAACAAATATCCACAAACTGAAAACACTGAAACTGTTTTACGATAGTCAGTGGTCTGATTGTGAGGTCGAGGCAGAGTATATGCTGTGGAGTACGAAATGGAAAAATGGAAAAGAATCTGAAATTCCCAAGAAAATCATGTCAGTTCTAGACACCTGCGACAAAAACTTCTACCCTTCTATCAACTACTTACTTCAGGTAACTATTTATTATTATAAAACTAAGTAGGCCTATACAAATAGATTTTGGTAGTTTTGTTTGTTGGAACGATACATATTTTTAACACGGTTTTTTTTAGATACACTATTGAAAAATATTTAATTCAAAACGATTTATAAATACAAACAGTAAAAAAATTTAACGAAAATAAAACTTTAAAAAATCTAAATAATCCCTAATGATTTCTGGTCGAAACTAAAAGAAATCAAATGGAAATAACTACTAATAACTTTTCTGTTGCAGGTGCTTGCTACATTACCCGTCTCAACAGCAGAGGTAGAGAGATCCTTCTCATCTCTCAAGAGAATTAAAAGCTACCTGAGGAATTCTATGAGTAATGAACGATTAAATGGGCTTGCTCTACTATCAATTCACTATCCAGCTCCAATCAACAGTGACGAAGTTATCGATGAGATGGTCAGAAGTGGAAATAGGAGATTAGTGCTGTAACTTATTATTGTATTATTTTGTTAATTATTCCTATTCATTACATAATGTAAAAAGGTTATAAATATATTTTAATCAATACTATACACTGTTGTTTTTTTAGCCTTACTCATCTCTTTGACAGAGTTTGAACCTCCGGACAAACTTCAACACTATATTTATGTTGTTGTCATATTGAAAAATCATGAATTTAAAAAAGATTTATTTGAAAGATGAAGTTTTTTTTCGATTACGAAAAGTGTTAAAATTAATTTAAAACCCTATATTTAGTCTTCTGTTTTTCAAAAATGTTACCGAATGGGGTACCCTCAGTCGTTCAACCGTGAGATCAGCAAATTCAAGTGCAGATAAAATGTCACTTTCACGTTCTTGGAGGTACTTTGAAAGAGGAAGAGTGATGCTAAATATGAATAAAATCTTTCATCGGTGACTGCTCTGTACCTGAGTAACGCTCGAAATTTACCCTCCTTTTCTAAAGGTTTTTCGGCTGTCAGTGGCCCACTGCCCCGATGTCCCCAAAGAGGTATTTCATTTCCTCCACAGAATATGATTGTGTCAATTATAGCACAGAATATAGACAGATATCTGTCTATATTCTGTGATTATAGGCTTGACTGAAATTCTGTTTTGTTCTTTTTCTTTCTTCTCCTGTGAATCCAACTTCACGTTGATGCCTTCTACTCGGCCAGAGAATCGACCTTCATAATGTTTTCAGTAGCCATACATGAAAATTTGTGGTACCCAGAGTTGCTGTGAGAGGTGAGCTTTTCTATTGCGTCTTTCCCGTTTCTATATGGTATAGTTACTAAAGCTCCCAAATTTTGGTATTTGCCTTTACCAGTGAACTCATTGGCAAATAACATACAACACAAACCCCAGGATCCCCCTGGTTTTGGACCCCCCCCCCTGAACGAAATTCCTGGCTACGCTACTGCAGGCCGGTACCAATTCTAGGCCTACGATTAACAATGGGTAGCACACTAATTAAGCCAGCTAAATGTGCATTTTGGATATCAAAAGTTTTTAGTAAATTAAACTCTTTTATCAAAGCTTGCCTTTCTTCATTTGTAGTTACTTCAAAACATTTAACATTTTTTGCAATTACAATCAGGGCCTGTTGCATGTGACATAATCTAACCATCTTATTGGCATCACTAACCCTACCTGTTACTTTTCGCTTCTTTGTAAGTTGGTTAGGCATTTCTGGCTCATCTTCTTCACTGGATTGAAGTTGGTTAGCAATCTCACAGTGATCTAAATATTCTTCACTTAACATATTGCGAAATTCACTTATTAAAACACTACTGAACTACTGAAACGTCTTATTATAGCAAAATAACTATAACATAACCTTAAACTCAGAACACTATCTTCAGCAGAACAAACAACACATTGCTCCTGTCTGCAAGCAGTGGGGCCACAACATGACTGACTATGATCATTTTTCCCTACAACGCTTGGACTGTGATCTATATTCCCCAGTTTAACATGACTCTGATCGTTTTTCCAATGTTTGGCTGAATTTAAAATGCCATTTACACTGACTATGATCATTATTTCGTTGTATGGACAATGCTGTGTGATGGACCATTGCAAGAGCTTTCTAGAAATATAAATATCTCAAAATTCAATTTTTGTTACTCTGATCGTTTTTCCCCTGCACCCTTCAAATATTTACTACTGGTACTTTCAGTGGACTTGGGAAAAACTTTATTTGCTGCTTCTTATACTGCCAGAGCCGGACTTGGAGTATTCGCTGCTTGTATTTTCAGTGGATTTGCACTTAAATTTATTCGCTGCTTGTATTACCAGGGGACTTCGATTAAACTTTATTTGCTGCTTGTAGGCTACTATCAGTGGACTCGGATAAAAGGATTTGCTGCTTGTATTACCAGTGGATTTAACTAAACTTTATTTGAAAAGGTCCAGTTGACTAATCTAATTAATGATATTAAAACTAAACTTAAAACCAGTGAAAGAAGCTGTAATTCTCTACTTTTGGAAATTGGGAATTTAAAAAAGGAATTGGAAAGTAAAACAGCCTCGTATAACTTGCTAATTGAGGAAAATTATATTAAAGACAGTACAATCTCTAGCATTAAATATAAGTTGGATGCTGCTACAGCAGAGCTCATAAAAATGGAAACCAAACAATCTTGGGGCAGAGATAAATGGGTGGACGACACTGTACTTAATGATTACTTCCTGGCTATGTCTGAAAATATTAATAATGATGATATTCTATTCCTTGGACCTTCAGCTAGTTCATTCATAAGGTTTAGCACAAAAGATGATGCTCTGGGTAGCTTAAAGCTTACACATTTTAATAATAGTAAATTTGTTTTCTTATGTGTAAGTGACTCTAGTGAAGGGTTAAAAGATGATAGTGGCTCGCACTGGAGCCTTCTGTTCTTAACTAAGGGTAGCAGTATGGCATACCACTTCGACTCCCTAAACTCCAGGAATATCACATCAGCTCGAATTATTGCTAGCAAACTCGGTATTGAATCTAGTAGAGTTGTGGAAATGCCATGCATACAACAGAGGAATTCATTTGAATGTGGAATTAATGTTTTATCAAATGCGAAATATATTGCTTACCATTATTGCGTAACAAAAGAGAACATTCCCTTTACCGAATGGTTTGGTGGAATGAATACTGTTAACGCTGTTCCATCTGACTCTTACCAAAATAATTTGAAAGGAAACAATACTTCAGATTGTAATACAAATAAAAAAAAAACACAAAGCTAAATAAATTTCAGAAAGTAACATTAAAACGTAGTAGAAAAATCAAGAATTGCTCTCTTAATATGAACACGTCTAAAAGCTCTCAACACATTATAAGTTATAATAAATTTGAGGTCTTAAACCTCCTAAACGCCGAAGAGACTAATGTCTGTGACAGTAGACACACACTCAACTCAGGCTCCTCAACGAATAAAAAACAGATATCAAGTCATGTACCTCCATTGCATTCGGACAGTTTAGCTGATAACACGGATTCAAAGTCCATAAATAGGCCAAGATTGACAGTTGTGTGTGACAGTCAAGGTAGAAATCTCTTCGACTATCTAGAGCGCATCAGCGAGAACAACTTTAACATTTTTAATCACTGTCAACCTGGAGCCCCTATTGAACAAGTTTTTGATACATTACTTAATATTCCTGACTTAAAAACCTACTCAAATAATGATTTTGTGGTGTTAATAGGGGGTACTAACAACATCACCACAAGTACGGCCCGCAACAGTCATACGTTCCTAAAGACATTTGCCAATACACTTAAGAATAACCTTGTTTGCCTTGGTAATACTAATGTAATCATTTCGACAATACCTTATAGATATGACTTAAATGAGAACAGCCCTGAAAACAATCTTATTAAAGAAACAAACTTAATCATTAGACAGGAAGTTCATAATCAAAGTAATATTCAACATGTGGATGTCTACCTTTTCCATAGATGCTACCAGACTCGCCACGGCTTACACCTAAATAGGAAGGGGAAACTTCTACTTAGCAAAGAAATCCAGAATTTGATTAAAGTAGTTAAAAGGAACGTAGCTGCAGAAACTAAGCCACAAGAAGAACAGGCAAATCCTGAAACCGACATGCTAGTATCGGAAGCTACGGTGACCGAAAACCCAAGAACAGAAACTAGTGGCACCATTGAAGTGATTGAAGCATCTATGTTGGATGTAATTAATATGTATAAAGAACGTTTGGATACTGCATTTGCCCACTGCATATCTGGGGATTTTGAGGATCCGAGACAAATGACAGCAGGGGTTGCAGTCACATTTAAAAAAGTATTCGGCAAGCCTAAACGTTTTGATTGTTTAAGCAACTACCTAACATTACAAGAAACTTTGGGGAAATCTGCAGTGTATGGTCTTGTGACCAAACCTACTTACTGCAGTAAACCGAGTATAGAAGATTATGACAGGGCGTTCCATGAACTAGTTGATGAATGTATTAAAAAGAAATACAAGAAGGTAATATGTTCGCCCATGGGTTGCGTGCGAGACCGTATCCCACCCACACACTTTGTGCAGAAGATTGTAGAACTCCATCTCAAAACAGGTGCTACAGTAAATATTGTAGTGAATGATGAACGAGCCTCTAGACACTTGCGAAACGGTCTAAAATATGAAGAATTTTTTAAGCCTTTGCGGGACAGGATAGCGGCGGATCTGAACGAAAACCTTTTCCGAGATCCTAAGAGGAGAAGGCTAACTCTTTTCACCAACTTCTACGCAGGAAGCACCATCTTCACCAAATGCTGCAGCGCTACTCTCCACCGCAAAGTCAGCACTGTTTGAAGACTGCGCCAGTGCTATTGTCAGTGATGTGTTAAATGTCAAAGTCAATCTAGTGAGTGAAATATCTTGTGAGATCAACAGAAGTGATAATCTATCTGAGTCAACCCCAAGCTTGTGTGACAGTACTTTGGAGCCAACACAATACACTTATATAGTGCCTCATATAGCAAATTTCGAGGAATTCCCGCCACTCTCTACACCTAGAAGGCTCAGTAAGCCCCCGGAAGTTCACCTATCTGAACAACCCACTTCAGGCCTGCCTTTATCCACAGAACTAAATTTTAGCGCCTTACATAATAATGAGACCTCTTTTTTAACCTAACTCAACCAGTGAACATCCGTACTCAGCCTAATGTTGTAGTTATACAACATAATAATGATCAAGAAAACATTCCTATTTGTTGTAAAAATGATTTTCTGTTGCTGCACATTAATATTCAGTCTTTAAAATCAAAATTAAATGAATTACAATTCTGGCTGGAAAAAATGAATTGTACAGTTCTATGTGTCAATGAGCACTGGTTGAGAGGGGATAATATTGACATATTTGTTCCTTTTGGTTTTGATTTAGCCACTAGTTATTGTAGAGTAAGTACTATAAGAGGGGGTACTTCAATTTATGTAAAAAGAAATCTAAATATCCAATACTGCCCTCTTGATATTAGTAAATTTTGTCTTGAAAATGTGTTTGAAGCATGTGCTATAATACTAAAACCAATTAAAACCATCATTGTTTCTGTTTATAGAGTGCCATCGTCAAAAGAAGAAATTTTCATTGAAAAAATTGATTATTTGCTATCTTTTTTAACCAAATATAAAAAATTTAAAATATTCATAGCTTCAGACATTAATATAAATATAAGAGAAAAAAGACGGAATGTTACTGACTTAATAAATGTTATAGAATCCTTTAACTTATATTGTCTAAATAGTAAGCCCACAAGATTAAATGCTTGTCTAGACAATTTAATTAGTAATTATGATAGGGAACGTATAGATTTAGACACAATTAAATTGGGACTCTCGGATCATGATGGTCTGTGGCTTAAGATAGTAAACTATTTTGAGGATAGTAAAGACAAATTTACAACATTTAGAATACTAAATGATAAAACTCTCCATGTTTTTAAAAATAGTTTAAGCCAAATAGACTGGTCACAGAGGATTATGATTAATAACAATGTTAATGATTCTTTCAGTGTCTTTATACGAGAATTTGTAGATACATTTTCTGCTAGTTGCCCCGTCATAACTAAAAAGCATAATGAACATAATTTAAAACGCAAACCTCAACACAGTAAAAGGTGGTACACAGAGAGACTTGATAAAATACGGAAAATGTTACTTATCTTTAAGGAAAAATCTAGATCATACGTAGAATATAGAAACAAATACCTGAGGATTCGTAAAATTTACAAACATGAAATAAAACTGGCTAAGTGCAGAAGTAATGATGAATACATTTCAAAATCTAAGAATAAGTGTAAGGCAGCCTGGAGTGTCATTGCGAATGAAATCAATGCCAAAACGAAAGACAACAGTATTCCAATAAGTCCGGATAATTTAAATTTATATTATACCAATTCCACATTTTCCTTACCTAATACCAGTAAAGTGGACAATCCTTTAACCCTGCTTTCAGGATCTTGTAAGAGAGTCACAACAAAATTTCAATGGGCAAATATTTCTTGCTACGATATTTTGGAGTCAGTAAATAACCTAAGCAGCTCTAAGACTGAAGACTTCTACGGAATCTCCAATTTTATAATAAAAAATGTCATTTCCTTTATAATATTCCCACTTCATTTGCTTTTCAATCAGATACTATTGGAATCGGTTTTCCCAGAGTGTCTTAAAATTACAATAACTATTCCTGTTTTCAAAACTGGTGATAAGTCAGAACCTAGCAATTATAGACCGATAGCTTTGATACCAATTTTTTCAAAACTTTTTGAATATTGTCTCCACAAACAAATGTATGCATATTTTGAAACTAATCATTTAATTAATAACAATCAATTTGGATTTCATTCCAGGTTGTCAACAATAAATGCTCTTCAAAATTTAATTTCTAGTGTATATGATGGCTGTGACAAAAAACTGTACACTTGTGCTACACTAATTGATCTAAGCAAAGCTTTCGACTCTGTACCTCATGATGTTTTGGTCAGTAAATTATCGTTTTACGGAGTAAGTGAAAACTCTCTTAAACTACTAAGGTCCTATTTAACTAAAAGAATACAGTCAGTGCTAGTTAATGGTATGAAGTCAACGTTTTCAGAAATAAAAATGGGGGTCCCTCAAGGTTCTGTATTGGGACCTTTGCTATTTATATAATTTATAAATGACTTTCCTGATTATATGCCATGTAAAACAATACTTTACGCCGATGACACGACATTCATTGAAACAAATAAAAAATTAGAATATGTATTGGAAAAAACAAATATTCTGACTAAAATGGCTGAATTATATTAAATTATATTATTTGATTAATGATTAAATGGATTAATGGATTAAAAATTAACCACTCAAAATCGGAAAGCATTATATTCGATCTTAAAATTCCTATGGAGGTAAACAAATCAGTAAAGCTTTTAGGGGTCGAAATTGATCAAAAACTCTCATGGCATGCGCACACTAACTTTGTATGTAAAAAACTGTCTTCTGTAATTTTTCTACTCAGTAAATTAAAATCTTGCGTGACTGATGAATTGTTAACTTACTCATATTATGCTTTTTTTCATTCGCGTATTCAGTACGGCATACTTCTATGGGGAAATTCAACAGGTGCAAAATCTGTTTTCAAATTGCAGAAAAAGGCAGTGAGGTGCATTTTAGGTTTAAATATGAGAGAATCGTGTAGAGAGCATTTTACAAAGCTGGAAATCCTTACATTACCATCTATATATATTTTTGTTTGTTTAATGCATGTGAAAGAAAACTTAAATAGTCACCGTCTGAGATCCCATATTCACAGCCATTACACAAGAAATAGCCATTCTCTCAATGTACCTATGACAAGACTGTCCCTTATTAAAAATAGCTACTCTTATTTAGGGTTTCAATTGTTTAATAAACTACCTGCACAAGCACTTGATGTGCCAGCAAACCGTTTTAAATGTGTACTTCGCTCCTGGCTGAAAAGTAATCCACTGTACTCAGTGGAGGAATTTTTTGAAAGTAATTTAGAGAACTTAATTTTTTAAGTATTTCTCTACACAAATATTTTGGCAAAATTTTACCTAAACATGACCTCAATAATAACAAAATAAAATTTGTAGTATTTTAGAGTGTAATTTTAGAAATAATTTTATATGTTTATTTTTAGATTCTTTATGTACTTATCTGATTGTATTTATTGTATATACACGGCTTTATATCTGAATACCACCAAAATATGTATGTAAAATTGACAATGTTGATTGCTCATTTGAGCTGAAAAACAATAAAAATATGATTTGATTTGATTTGATTTGATTTGATTTGCTACTTATATTACCAATGGACTTTGACTAAACTTTATTTGCTGTAATATTACCAGTGCTTGGACTAAACTGTATTTGTTGCTAGTATTGCCAGTGCTTGCACTAAACTGTATTTGCTACTAGTATTATCAGTGCTTGGACTAAACTGTATTTGCTGCTACCATTACCAGTGCTTGCCCTAAACTGTATTTGCTGCTAGTACCGTACTGTATTACCAGTGCTTGCACTAAACTGTATTTGCTACTAGTATTACCAGTGCTTGGACTGAACTGTATTATTTTGCTGCTACTATTACCAGTGCTTGCACTAAACTTTATTTGCTGCTAGTACCGTATTGTATTACTAGTGCTTGGACTAAACTGTATTTGCTGCTAGTATTACCAGTGATTGCACTAAACTGTATTTGCTACTAGTATTACCAGTGCTTGGACTAAACTGTATTTGCTGCTAGTAGCGTATTGTATTACCAGTGCTTGGACTAAACTGTATTTGCTGCTAGTATTACCAGTGTTGCCCTAAACTGTATTTGCTACTAGTATTACCAATGCTTGGACTAAACTGTATTTGCTGCTACTATTACCAGTGCTTGAACTAAACTGTATTTGCTGCTAGTAGCGTATTGTATTACCAGTGCTTGGACTAAACTGTATTTGCTGCTAGTATTACCAGTGTTGCACTAAACTGCATTTGCTACTAGTATTACCAGTGCTTGGACTAAACTGTATTTGCTGCTAGTATTACCAGTGTTGCACTAAACTGTATTTGCTACTAGTATTACCTGTGCTTGGACTAAACTGTATTTGCTGCTAGTACCGTATTGTATTACCAGTGCTTGGACTAAACTGTATTTGCTGCTAGTATTACCAGTTATTGCACTAAACTTTATTTGCTACTAGTATTACCAGTGCTTGGACTAAACTGTATTTGCTGCTACCATTACCAGTGCTTGCACTAAACTGTATTTGCTGCTAGTACCGTACTGTATTACCAGTGCTTGCACTAAACTTTATTTGCTGTAATATTACCAGTGCTTGGAATAAACTGTATTTGCTGCTAGTATTACCAGTGCTTGCACTAAACTGTATTTGCTACTAGTATTACCAGTGCTTGGACTGAACTGTATTTGCTGCTACTATTACCAGTGCTTGCACTAAACTTTATTTGCTGCTAGTACCTTATTGTATTACCAGTGCTTGGACTAAACTGTATTTGCTGCTAGTATTACCAGTGATTGCACTAAACTGTATTTGCTGCTACTATTACCTGTGCTTGGACTAAACTCTATTTGCTGCTAGTATTACCAGTGCTTGGACTAAACTGCATTTGCTGCTGCTATTATCTGTGCTTGCACTAAACTGTATTTGCTGCTACTATTATCAGTGCTTGTACTAAACTGTATTTGCTGCTTGTACAGTATTACCAGTGCTTGGACTATACTTTATTTGCTGCTAGTATTGCAAGTGGGCCTTGGAGCGGATCGTGAGATTGTTGTAATACATTGCTTGTAGGTTGTTGCCGTTATCGATCTTCAGTTAAAAATGAATGCAACTTGTGTTAAATATTACTATGAAAAGAGCGCAATCCCTTCAATGATAATTTTAATTAACTGTGATACGGGAAGAAAGGGAATTCTGACCTATCGGAGGGCAGTTTGCTGAATGGGTCGTAAGGTAAGACGATACCTTCCACCTCACTCTTCTGTCCAGGACGAAAACAGGTCTAGATTTTGAACATAACGGAAATGAATCGTTACAAAGAAGTCCGGTGTAGGAGTGGAATGGGGGAGGGGTTGGGCCCCAAGCTTCGAAACCAGTTCTCTCTTTCATGATTGATGCCACACCACACAATTATTTTCTACCTCCACCTTACCTTTGTGCGTGCTGAATCTCCTCTCTCTCTGTCCTTTGTTCATCTCCTCTCCAGTACAGTCTCTTCCTTTATGCTCCTGTCGACTCGACCGTCGGCCGGTGCGATGAACTCACGACTTGACGAGTGCTGTTGGCTCTTCTAGTGGTCAATAGACTCAAACATGTTCTTTCCTCCTAATTCAATTAATCGGTGTCCTTGTAATGAGATAATAAATACGTAGGTCATCATTTACTTTTATAAACAATTACAACTTTTATTAAACAACATTTATTAACCCTAAACGTATTTAATGTCAGTCTAGTTATTTATCACTATATACTACATAAACTACATAAATAATGTCCCAGTAGTTTAATGTCAATCTACAGTAGTTATATATCCCCATATACTACATAAACTACATCAATTATGTCACATTAGTTTGATGTCAATCTAGTTATTTATCACTATATACTACATAAACTACATAAATAATGTCCCAGTAGTTTAATGTCAATCTACAGTAGTTATATATCCCCATATACTACATAAACTACATCAATTATGTCACATTAGTTTGATGTCAATCTAGTTATTTATCACCATATACTACATAACCTGCATCAATTACCTATGTCACATTAGTTTGATGTCAATCTAGTTATTTATCACCATATACTACATAACCTACATCAATTATGTCACAGTAGTTTGATGTCAATCTAGATATTTATCACCATATACTACATAACCTACATCAATTATGTCACATTAGTTTGATGTCAATCTAGTTATTTATCACCATATACTACATAACCTACATCAATTATGTCACAGTAGTTTGATGTCAATCTAGTTATTTATCACCATATACTACATAACCTACATCAATTATGTCACATTAGTTTGATGTCAATCTAGTTATTTATCACCATATACTACATAACCTACATCAATTATGTCACAGTAGTTTGATGTCAATCTAGTTATTTATCACCATATACTACATAACCTACATCAATACATCAATTATGTCACAGTAGTTTGATGTCAATCTAGTTATATATCCCCATATACTACATAAACTACATCAATTATGTCACAGTAGTTTGATGTCAATCTAGTTATTTATCACCATATACTACATAACCTACATCAATTATGTCACATTAGTTTGATGTCAATCTAGTTATTTATCATCATATACTACATAACCTACATCAATTATGTCACAGTAGTTTGATGTCAATCTAGTTATTTATCACCATATACTACATAACCTACATCAATTATGTCACAGTAGTTTGATGTCAGTCTAGTTATTGATCTCACTATTGACATCAATTATATCACAGAAGTTTCAAACTTTTTTCTATGATTAAAATTTTGTGTTGCTTGTGTTTAGAGTCAATGATAATAGGCAATGAATATTAGCCTCTATAGTATATACTATGACATATTGTACAGTTGTCATATCATTCACGTACAAACGATTTTTGAATTCTCAGCTGAATAGTTCTAGTAGGAACTACAAATATAGAAAACCCAGCATCATAATCAAACTGTACATATATGGCTGTACATATAAGGACACTACCACCGTACGTGTATGGCTAGGCTGAAGGACACTACCACTGTACGTGTATAGCTAGGCTGAAGGACACTACCACTGTACGTGTATGGCTGGGCTATAAGGACACTACCACTGTACGTGTATGGCTGGGCTGTAAGGACACTACTACTGTACGTGTATGGCTGGGCTGGATGGACACTAACACTGTACGTGTATGGCTGGGCTGGATGGACACTACCACTGTACGTGTATGGCTGGGCTGTAAGGACACTACCACTGTACGTGTTGGCTGGGCTGTAAGGACAGTAGCACTGTACGTGTATGGCTGGGCTGGATGGACAGTAGCACTGTACGTGTATGGCTGGGCTGGATGGACACTACCACTGTACATGTATGGCTGGGCTATAAGGACACTACCACTGTACGTGTATGGCTGGGCTGTAAGAACACTACCACTGTATAGACCGCGCGGCGAAGGTCCGGCCTCGAGCCCGCCGAGCGGTGATAGGGAGGAGACGGGTGGAGGGCCCAATATGCCTGCAGTCCTGGAAACATTCGTTACTGTCAGACTTTCCCACGCTAGAAGTCTTTTCCATGCTTGCTTCTAAAATAAGTTACGTTAATTGTTATATTGTTATCTACGGATGCACATTCAGTACGTTTCCAGACTGCGTGCAATATATTGGCTTGTGGTTTAGCGTGTTAAGAATTTTTACTCAAGTGTACGATAAACAATTATTTAATTGGTTATATGTTTGTTTTTATCTAACTACTGTAGTGTAATAAGTCAGTTTGTATTTTTTTTTGTGTTCCTTGAGTGTGTTAAGAGTGCAGAGTCTGTCAGCCATACTGATTTAATTCTCATAAAAACAACGTTATTTTGAATCCATATTTTTATCATTATTTATTTACCCAAAAGTTGTGTATGAGGTGTCATTTAAAATTCTATCATATTGCGCATTGGGTTTGCTTTTGATATTATGAATTCATACGCCTAGTTTTGAAAAATAGGTGAAAATAAAAACTTTAAACTAAATAAATTTTATATTTATTCTATTAAACTAATTATGAATCCACAAAGCAGTTCAACGAGTAATTTCACTCTTGATCAAATAGAATTTGTTTGGAAAAGACCGTTTAAAAATAAATGTCAAATTTGGACACGCGTGATCATTTGTCCGGTTCAAAAAAATATCTTTCTAATGAGATTAAAACCAAATTGGCCGACAGCCTCTGCAGACTCTTAAGGTTGTAAAATTAGTGAACGTAAATCCTAAATAGTTTATTCCTTTAGTGGTTCCTGCCTCAACTTTATTCCTAAAGTAGCTCAAGGAAAAACTGCTAGAAGTCAGGGTAGGGAAATAATTTGGAGAGTAAGTGAGTTCATGGTGAATGAGGCCAAATTAAAAGATGAACAACGAATCCCCGTAAAAAATCGTTAGAACGAACTTTTTTTGTTTTTATTTATTCTTAAGACGCCGATCGTCAAGATATGGGCGAATATGGATTTCGAATGAGTGTGATGAGTGTATATGAGCGAATGTAGTCATTGTTACAAACTAAGGCCGACTATTCCTTAGAAAGTGTCATTAATTAATAGCCCAATGACAAATGAACAGCCGGCGGTTTATCAGCTGATCCTTCTCAAAATGTATTGACTCTGATTGGGATCGAACTGAGAACCTTTAGCACTTGAAGCTGGGATTGAACCAACTACGCTACCGAACTGCAGTTGCATGTAGCGTTTCAAAAACTCTTATAACGGAATATCGGCGTGAAAAGTGTTTATTGGACACTTCAGCGGAAAAAGAGCGTTCGAAAAAAAAATAAATAATAATAAATAAAAAAAAGAACAGCAACAGAACTAGACGATTTCGACAAACGTGTCGTCAGAAGAACCGTCCATGAGTTTTATAAAACTGACGAGTCACTCCCAACTCATCATTTTTATTTTAAACCAATTTAAATAAAAATTATATGTATTTTAACGGTTCGGGAAATCACAGAAATATTTTTGTTAGTGACAGTAAGAAGTATATATTTCTTAGTTACTTAATTTCAATTAAAGTTATTAACTGATTTATAATTTTGTATGATATATTTAATTTTTGTTATTGATATACGTTTTAATTAGTTAACTGTCAAACTCTTAAGCTATTTGATGTTTTTATTTTAAATACTAGTCTAATTATAAGATATAGCAAAATACAAATACTCCGTAAACACGTAAACAATCACCCTTTACGATCTGTCTGTGACCGCCTCGCTCAGAGTCGATGTTTTTATATGACTAGTAGGCTAGCCAGGAGGCCGGACCTTCAGCGCGCGTACTATACGTGTATGGCTGGGCTGGATGGACACTAACACTGTACGTGTATGGCTGGGCTGGATGGACACTACCACTGAACGTGTATGGCTGGGCTGTAAGGACACTACCACTGTACGTGTATGGCTGGGCTGAAGGACACTACCACTGTACGTGTATGGCTGGGCTGGATGGACACTACCACTGAACGTGTATGGCTGGGCTGGATGGACACTAACACTGTACGTGTATGGCTGGGCTGTAAGGACACTACCACTGTACGTGTATGGCTGGGCTGTAAGGACACTACCACTGTACGTGTATGGCTAGGCTGAAGGACACTACCACTGTACGTGTATGGCTGGGCTGGATGGACACTAACACTGTACGAGTATGGCTGGGCTGGATGGACACTACCACTGTACGTGTATGGCTGGGCTATAAGGACACTACCACTGTACGTGTATGGCTGGGCTGTAAGGACACTACCACTGTACGTGTATGGCTGGGCTGGATGGACACTAACACTGTACGTGTATGGCTGGGCTGGATGGACACTACCACTGTACGTGTATGGCTGGTCTGTAAGGACACTACCACTGTACGTGTATGGCTGGGCTGAAGGACACTACCACTGTACGTGTATGGCTATGCTGTAAGGACACTACCACTGTACGTGTATGGCTAGGCTGAAGGACACTACCACTGTACGTGTATGTCTGGGCTATAAGGACACTAACACTGTACGTGTATGGCTGGGCTGTAAGGACAGTACCACTGTACGTGTATGGCTGGGCTGTAAGGACACTACCACTGTACGTGTATGGCTGGGCTGGATGGTCACTAACACTGTACGTGTATGGCTGGGCTGGATGGACACTACCACTGTACGTGTATGGCTGGGCTGGATGGACACTACCACTGTACGTGTATGGGTGGGCTGGATGGACATTACCACTGTACGTGTATGGCTGGGCTGGATGGAGACTACCACTGTACGTGTATGGCTGGGCTGGATGGAGACTACCACTGTACGTGTATAGCTGGGCTATAAGGACACTACCACTGTACGTGTATGGCTGGGCTGGATGGACACTACCACCAAAGAATATAGAATATTCTGTGCTATCACTGTACGTGTATGACTGGGCTGTAAGGACACTAACACTGTACGTGTATGGCTGGGCTGTAAGGACACTACCACTGTACGTGTATGGCTGGGCTGTAAGGACACTACCACTGTACGTGTATGGCTGGGCTATAAGGACACTACCACTGTACGTGTATGGCTGGGCTGGATGGACACTACCATTGTACGTGTATGGTTGGGCTGTAAGGACACTACCACTGTACGTGTATGGCTGGGCTGGATGGACACTACTACTGTACGTGTATGGCTGGGCTGGATGGACACTACCACTGTACGACCACTGTACGTGTATGACTGGGCTGGATGGGCACTACCACTGTACGTGTATGGCTGGGTTGGATGGACACTACCACTGTACATGTTTGGCTGGGCTGGATGGACACTACCACTGTACGTGTATGGCTGGGCTGGATGGAAACTACCACTGTACGTGTATGGCTGGGCTGTAAGGACACTACCACTGTACGTGTATGGCTAGGCTGAAGGACACTACCACTGTACGTGTATGGCTGGGCTGGATGGACACTACTACTGTACGTGTATGGCTGGGCTGGATGGACACTACCACTGTGCGACCACTGTACGTGTATGACTGGGCTGGATGGGCACTACCACTGTACGTGTATGGCTGGGTTGGATGGACACTACCACTGTACATGTTTGGCTGGGCTGGATGGACACTACCACTGTACGTGTATGGCTGGGCTGGATGGAAACTACAACTGTACGTGTATGGCTGGGCTGGATGGACAGTACGTGTATGTTATTGTCTTCTAACGTCAGCTATTTAATCACAAAGAACCTTAACAATATAACATACATATTCTAATTAATTGTGTTATATAACATTAATAGAAAATGTAAATAACATTGAAATCAGATATAATAAACAAGTATGACAATAGTAATGGAAATTGCTAATATGTACACAATTCAATACAAAACTTATGAGGGGGCAATTATTGATGTAGAGATCGAAGTGAGGATTTAAAAGATGCAGTTGATGGGCAGAAAAATTTAGGAAATGGGTCAGGGCCGGATTTAGTATTTTGGCGCCCCTAAGCCCAATAATTTTTTCCGCCCTCTAGTCTGGTTAAAGTTACTTTCCTAAAAACCTTTACTATATATATATATATCTGGCCTTTTTGTTAATTGTTTAAACACCCCTCCACGATGAAATTTTATCATTGCAAGTTTTTTGAGGAATTACTTGGTTCTTGGCTTAACAAAATACCGTTAATGTATTCACAAAAGATTGGTTAATAACTTTGATTTTGTTCAATTTAGTCATTTGGGCAAGTAAATTAAAAAAAAACTCTGTAATACATTATAAAATAGGTTTAATCTCATAAACACAGCTTACATAAAGTATTTCGATAACGTATTCACCACTCCACAAAAAATCATTATTAGTCAATGATTGTTTTATTTTTGTTTAAATTATGTTTAAACTACATATTGGAAAATTGAAGGGAAAGCCGGAAAACCTCATTTATATTGATATGTAATATTGAGGGATACTAGTGTTACTTACAACCTTAGCCTACATTTTTGTAATTAACCCATACCAATAACTACGTGCTTGATTAAAGATTGTTTTTACATTAATATGGGTTTATTATTGGTTCCACTTCATTTCCAAGATATTTATTAAATGATCAATATTAAGCACACGAATCCGTAGCAATTTTTAGCCAAAAATACTAATTTTGACAACAAAAAAAGACAAAACTGTTTAGCTCTATAGTATTTTTAGTTCATTAATCTTCTGTAGTTTTCTTCCCTAAACACAAATATGGCATCCATTCGTCATATCTTTTGTAAGCCTTAGTAATTATTTGTGGTATGAGAAATGGTTTTAATTTTCGTGTATAGGAGAGAAAACAACATAATATTAATATAATACCCATACATTCAGTTTTATTATTTTGTTTGTTGTTGAAACATTGGTTTTGCCGGTGAGTGTATTTTGTATCGGTCTAGTGTGCGCAATCCTTAAATTGTTTATTCTTTTGACGCGTTTAACTCCTACTTTATTTCAATTCTTGTTTAGTCACTCAGACACACTCCTATCATCGGCTTGCGGTTCTCGGGCAAACATTTGCAGTACAACACAAAAACACGAGTGTTACGTTCAGGACCGCTCAGAAAGGGGGAAGAGGGGCAGATTGCCCCGGGGCCACATTTCGTGCAACAAAAAATAAAATAATTATTAATAATCTACTAGATAAGAAATCACACAGGTCTGTATCAAAATATCATTAAAACTCCCAATTTTAGTTTGAAACCGTTTAAACTAAACCATTGATTTTCCAGCAACCAGGGAGACTTTTGGTGCAAGTTGAAATTCGGTCTTTGAAGTTTGTCAGCGGTCGGCATAGTGACGTGACAGCATACGTGCTGGTTGGTATCATCGATCTATATAAGAGAACCGGATCGCCGACTCCCGCCGCAAAGCTTGCCACAGAACGGCACGGCGCTACTCCACCCATTGGCGGGACGCAGTACTCGCCGCCTCATATAAACACATGCTATTATTGTGATGTTTTAGGCTGCTATGGTGTGTTTCTGTGCCGCCTACGGTTGTAACAGAGTCTTATTAATTTATAAGAGGAAAATTTCTCAGAATTTCCACTACATTTAATAATATATAGTCTAATCTAAGCAATAAAAATAAGAGCAAGTTCAATAATATTTATGAAATGAAATGAAAATATCTTTATTCCATCTGAAACAATACACTTCATGTACAATACAATGTGGTAGAAATATACTCGACCATTCTACACAGTTGCGATGGCCGGCAAATAAAACAAAGAACACTTATCAGTCACTAAGTCCATGACACTGAGAATTGGTGTTCGGCCTCTGTAGTGATACACGTGGAAAATTTTATCTTATACTATTCAGATTGCATTGAAAAAAAACCAAAGAATAATTTTGAGGAAAATTATTGCAAACAATTCTTATCAATATTGATAGGTTTGTAGCTAATTCGTTTTATAACCTATTTAACTTTAAATTTTATTAAATCTAAATCTATGTACAACTTTTTACACACTTACAAATTTTAATTTTTTTATTTTATTTTCTGTGTATATAATTTTTAATTATATACAAAGAAAATATGTTATTGAATTATTTATGTTAATTGTTTAATTTCCTCAGAACTCAACAACCACTTTTTAACATGAAAATTAAATGTTTTATTATATTTGCACTTTTCCACTTCAATTGGCAAAATATTGTAACATTTTGGGCCCAAAAAATCGAACGATTTTATAAAACAGGTTTTATTCACTTTTGGCCTTTTAATTATTTTATTTTTTGCATTCTTTGCATTTTTTGCATGGATGATTATATAGTTGTTCTGTTCCATTGTTTCCACTTCTTTTGAAAAATATTTGTAGCACTTTAAACAGAAATAATTGTTGAAGCGGTAGAATATTCAGCTTTTGGTAAAGCGGAAAAGATGATTCACTCTTGTTCTTAAATAATATTATACGCAAAAAATGGTTTTGAGTTGCTGTGAGTTTTCCCATTGAATTTTTAAAAGCTCCTTCCCAGCAGTGAATACCATATTGCAACCTAGAATGTATAAGAGCAAACTATATTGTCCGTAATAGATCTTGATTACATTTATTCCTCAAATAGTAAAATTTCCTAATTTGATGCTTTAAGGAGCCTTGTAAATACTCAGTATGTTTTTTCCATGATTTTACTATCTAAAAATACACCTAGGTATTTAAAATGATTCACTAACTCAATTTTCTCACAGTTACATATGTTCGTTTCATTACAATAAAAATTATGAAAAACTACATCATTGATAAACCTAAAATCTTTTAAATTAAAATTAACTATTTTGGTTTTAGATAAATTTACAATCATTTTATTTTGAACACACCACAGCTTCAAAATGTTTAAGTCCTGCATTATACATTGCCATATTTCCTCTTCGTTTTCATTATTATATACTAAAACTAAATCATCGGAAAAAGCATAGATTCGACCTTTGAAGCATTGATTGACCTTATTCAGATCAAATGAGGGAATTTGCTTTAACTATTTACTTTTATTCCCCGAAAGCTTACAGGTTTCTTAGAAATAAACAATTATGCCTGCCTAGTCCTTCAACTCTAAGACAGTGGATTTCACATTTTAAGGGTCACTCTGGTTTTTTGCATGAGGTATTCCAGTATTTAAAGAAACGTGTAAATAGTAATGAGCATTTGAAACACGTGAGCTTAGTATTTGACTCAATGTGCATCAAGAAACAGTTGATATTTGACCATAATACTGGTAAAGCATTGGGGTATGTAGATATGGGAGGAGTGAAAGTTGACAACCATGAAACACTCGCAACTGAAAGTTTAGTATTTCAAATAGTTTCTCTAAAAGGCCATTTTAAGTTTGTTGTAGGCTATTTTTTTATTAACAAGCTTAATTCAGTAGTTATCTGACGATAAAAATAGCCATTTCTCAGCTTTTTTTGTTCACAAAGTTACCTTTGATGGAGCAAGTAGTAATATTAGTGCTTTGAAAATATTAGGTTGTGATTTCCCAGAAAACCCGCACTTTGTAGTTCAAGATATTCCAAGCAAAATATGTGCTGTTTTAGACCCTTGCCATATGCTTAAACTGTGCCGCAACGGCAATGTATTAGCTGATTGCAGATTAATTGGTTCTGAACACGGTATTATAGATTTTAAGTATATAGAAAAATTAAATGAATTACAAAACAAGGAAGGGGTAAAATTTAGTAATAAGTTATCAGATAAACATGTTTTTTATAAAAATATAAAAATTGATGTTAGAGTTGAGCTCAAACATTATCTTCAAGTGTTGCTGATGCTTTGGCTTTTCTGTTACACACAAAACACCCAGACTTTGTTGGTAGTAACACTACTGTCCAGTTCATTAGAGTAATTGACCAGTTAGTTGGCCATCTCAACAGTAGGGATCCGCATGGAAAACATTTCAACAGACCAAATAAGTTGTGCAATAAAGTATACGATGATTCTATGTTAAGCTCAGCATATGATTATTTACCCTAATTACAAATTGATAATGTACCAATTTTGAAACAGCCCCGGAAAACCTTTGCACAATTTTGCTATCTGACATAAATTCTGTTCGCTTGCTAAGAGATATATTACTTATAGATTTTGGACTTAAATATTTACTTACATATAAGCTTTCACAAGATCATTTAGAACTGCTATTTTCTTGCATAAGATCCAGCAATGGTCACAATAACAATCCTAACGTACAACATTTCAGGCGGGCCTTACGTAAACTGATGTTTCGAAACAGCGTAACTTAAACGGACCGAAGTAACTGCCTTAAGTTTGACACAATTAGTCAGGATTCAGTCATCAATTTTTCACAAATTCAAAATCAAGTTGGGGTAGACTTTGATGAAGATTTTGATGGAGAAGACTCTTTGGACATATTAAAAATACTGATAGTATATCTTCATTTTTTAAAGATAACATAATTTATTACATTTGTGGATTACATTAGATATAAAATTAAAGTGCTAAGAATGTTCTAAGCTTGTAAGAGGAGGTAAGACACAGTAAGTTTTTGCATAGCAAGCTAGTTAACTGTTGGTCAGAACTACATACAGTAGAACTCCAATTATCCGAATCAATTGGTTCCAAACCCCATTCGGATAATCAAAAATTCGGATGATTGGATTGTTGTGAATAAATTGTCTATTTTATTTAATTACTTTTGTATGCCCAAATGAGATGAAAAACGATATTTTAAAAGAGTATTAAATTACATTATTGAAATTAAATTCCTTGGCAAAATGGGATGTAATTTTTTAAGACGGTGTTATAGTTTATATTATTTATTGCAGCATATTATGTGTTATATATTGTATTTTTAAAGATTAAAAATACTTATATCAATTGTTATTTGATTTAATATATTTTTATCAGAATAAAATTAAAAAAAGTTTAAGGTTTATTTCATGACAGCCTGATAGCAATTCGGACAATTGGCGATTCGGATAGTTGGAGTTCAGATAATTAGAGTTCTACTGTACTTTGAACACAAACTATTTAGTAACGCTAACTGTTAGAGAGTTCTACAGCAACACAAGTATAGGCCATGTAAGCAACAGTGATATGGGTGAAGATAGTCATGTGGTTAAGTTAATAAAATATATAGCTTTCATGACATGTAAAATATTTTACCACCACATTGTTAAAGAAAAAAACCAATCTATTAATTGCCAACAAACAAGGGCTACGGCAAAAACTTAATAAAATTATCTTGTTTAGTATATTGTAATATGATTGCTGTAGGATAAGTTATTTGTAATAATAAGTTAAAATTAATAATGTTCATTGTAAATAAAACTTTACATATTATCAACTCTGTGAAAATTGTACCGTAAATAAAATGTTTACTGTTAAATAAAGCGTCCTTTGCACCATTTCATTTTGGAGTAAATAAATATCCAGGTATGTTGTATATACATTAGCATGATAATAGGATACCATATTGCTAAAGTAGTATTTTTATTGTGTCTTGGACTCTAAATAATAACGCTAAGAAAATATGCCTTATGGGATTTTCAATGTAATTCCGCCTGAAGTCCCGCCAGTGTCGTGCGGGTTGCCTAGCCGATCGGACCGCGTTCCCGCCACTCAGCCGGCAATCCAGTTGTATTATATAGATCGATGATTGGTATGTGACTGCAACTCTACCCCTCACCTACCCCTCTACCACTGTACGTTTATGGCTGGGCGGGAAAGTCATTACACTACCACTATACGTATATGGTCGGGCGGGAGGGTCTCTTGTACGTGTATGGTTGGGCTTCAGGGTCACTACCGCCGTTTATGTATGGTTGGGTGGGAGGGTCTCTACCACTGTACGTGTATGGTAGGGCTGGAGGGTCACTACCGCTGTACGTGTATGGTTGAGCGGTAGGGTCACTACCACTGTATGTGTATGGCTGGGCGGGAGGATCACTACCACTGTACATGTATGGTTGGGCGGGAGGGTCACTACCACTGTATGTGTATGGCTGGACGAGAGGGTCAGTACTTCTGTACGTTTATGGCTGGGCGGAAGAGTCACTGTACATGTATGTTTGAGTGGGATAGTCACTACACTACTACTGTACGTCTATGGGCGGGTTGGTCAGTACCACTGTATGTGTATGGCTGGGCGGAAGAGTCACCACCACTGTACATGTATGTTTGAGTGGGATAGTCACTACACTACTACTGTACGTCTATGGGCGGGTTGGTCAGTACCACTGTATGTGTATGGCTGGGCGGAAGTCAACACCACTGTACATGTAGTGTTGTTGTCTACTGTCATGTACCACTGTACATGTCTATGGGCGGGTTGGTCAGTACCACTGTATGTGTATGGCTGGGCGGAAGTCACCACCACTGTACATGTAGTGTTGTTGTCTACTGTCATGTACCACTGTACATGTCTATGTGCGGGTTGGTCATTAACCACTGTATGTGTAGTGTTGGGTTGGAGGGTCACTGCCACTGTGCGTATACTAGTGGGTGGGAGGGTTATTACTACTATACGTGTATGGCTGG
Source organism: Stictocephala bisonia (assembly GCA_035578905.1). Lineage (NCBI taxonomy): Eukaryota > Metazoa > Arthropoda > Insecta > Hemiptera > Membracidae > Stictocephala > Stictocephala bisonia. Next base: position 16,795 of record JAQJVL010000209.1, on the reverse strand, counting down.
GCGGGAGGGTCACTACAACTGCACATGTATGGTTCGGCGGGAAGATCACTACCACTGTATGTGTAGTGTTGGGTAGGAGGGTCACTGCCACTGTGCGTATACTAGTGGGTGGGAGGGTTATTACTACTATACGTGTATGGCTGGGCGGGAGGGTCACTACAACTGTACATGTATGGTTCGGCGGGAAGATCACTACCACTGTATGTGTAGTGTTGGGTTGGAGGGTCACTGCCACTGTGCGTATACTAGTGGGTGGGAGGGTTATTACTACTATACGTGTATGGCTGGGCGGGAGGGTCACTACAACTGTACATGTATGGTTCGGCGGGAAGATCACTACCATTGTACGTGTATGGTTGGGCTGTAAGGACACTACCACTGTACGTGTATGGCTGGGCTGGATGGACACTACTACTGTACGTGTATGGCTGGGCTGGATGGACACTACCACTGTACGACCACTTTACGTGTATGACTGGGCTGGATGGGCACTACCACTGTACGTGTATGGCTGGGTTGGATGGACACTACCACTGTACATGTTTGGCTGGGCTGGATGGACACTACCACTGTACGTGTATGGCTGGGCTGGATGGAAACTACCACTGTATGTATTGGCTGGGCTGGATGGACAGTACGTGTATGTTATTGTCTTCTAACGTCAGCTATTTAATCACAAAGAACCTTAACAATATAACATACATATTCTAATTAATTGTGTTATGTAACATTAATAGAAAATGTAAATAACATTGAAATCAGATATAATAAACAAGTATGACAATAGTAATGGAAATTGCTAATATGTACACAATTCAATACAAAACTTATGAGGGGGCAATTATTGATGTAGAGATCGAAGTGAGGATTTAAAAGATGCAGTTGATGGGCAGAAAAATTTAGGAAATGGGTCAGGGCCGGATTTAGTATTTTGGCGCCCCTAAGCCCAATAATTTTTCCGCCCTCTAGTCTGGTTAAAGTTACTTTCCAAAAACCTTTACTATATATATATATATATCTGGCCTTTTTGTTAATTGTTTAAACACCCCTCCACGATGGAATTTTATCATTGCAAGTTTTTTGAGGAATTACTTGGGTCTTGGCTTAACAAAATACCGTTAATGTATTAACAAAAGATTGGTTAATAACTTTGATTTTGTTCAATTTAGTTATTTGGGCAAGTAAATTAAAAAAAAACTCTGTAATACATTATAAAATAGGTTTAATCTCATAAACACAGCTTACATAAAGTATTTCGATAACGTATTCACCACTCCACAAAAAATCATTATTAGTCAAAGATTTTTTTATTTTTGTTTAAATGATGTTTAAACAACATATTGGAAAATTGAAGGGAAAGCCGGAAAACCTCATTTATATTGATACGTAATATTGAGGGATAATAGTGTTACTTACTTACTACCTTAGCCTACATTTTTGTAACTAACCCATACCAATAACTACGTGCTTGAATAAGGATCGTTTTTACATTAATATGGGTTTGTTATTGGTTCCACTTCATTTCCAAGATATTTATTAAATGACAATATTAAGCACACGAACACGAATCCGTAGCAATTTTTAGCCAAAAATACTAATTTTGACAACAAAAAAAGACAAAACTGTTTAGCTCTATAGTATTTTTAGTTCATTAATCCTCTGTAGTTTTCTTCCCTAAACACAAATATGGCATCCATTCGTCATACCTTTTGTTAGCCTTAGTAATTATTTGTGGTATGAGAAATGGTTTTAATTTTCGTGTATAGGAGAGAAAACAACATAATATTAATATAATACCCATAGATTAAAAGTTTTATTATTTTGTTTGTTGTTGAAACATTGGTTTTGCCGGTGAGTGTATTTTGTGTCGGTCTAATGTGCGCAATCCTTAAATTGTTTATTCTTTTGACGCGTTTAACTCCTACTTTATTTCAATTCTTGTTTAGTCACTCAGACACACTCCTATCATCGGCTTGCGGTTCTCGGGCAAACATTTGCAGTACAACACAAAAACACGAGTGTTACGTTCAGGGCCGCTCAGAAAGGGGGAAGAGGGGCAGATTGCCCCGGGGCCACATTTCGTGCAACAAAAAATAAAATACTTATTAATAATCTACTAGATAAGAAATCACACAGGTCTGTATCAAAATATCATTAAAACTCCCAATTTTAGTTTGAAACCGTTTAAACTAAACCATTGATTTTCCAGCAACCAGGGAGACTTTTGGTGCAAGTTGAAATCCGGTCTTTGAAGTTTGTCAGCGGTCGGCATAGTGACGCGTGCCAGCATACGCGCTGGTTGGTATCATCGATCTATATAAGAGAACTGGATCGCCGACTCCCGCCGCAAAGCTTACCACAGAACGGCACGGCGCTACTCCACCCATTGGCGGGACGCAGTACTCGCCGCCTCATATAAACACATGCTATTATTGTGATGTTTTAGGCTGCTATGGTGTGTTTCTGTGCCGCCTACGGTTGTAACAGAGTCTTATTAATTTATAAGAGGAAAATTTCTCAGAATTTCCACTACATTTAATAATATATAGTCTAATCTAAGCAATAAAAATAAGAGCAAGTTCAATAATATTTATGAAATGAAATGAAAATATCTTTATTCCATCTGAAACAATACACTTCATGTACAATACAATGTGGTAGAAATATACTCGACCATTCTACACAGTTGCGATGGCCGGCAAATAAAACAAAGAACACTTATCAGTCACTAAGTCCATGACACTGAGAATTGGTGTTCGGCCTCTGTAGTGATACACGTGGAAAGTTTTATCTTATACTATTCACATTGCATTGAAAAAAAACCAAAGAATAATTTTGAGGAAAATTATTGCAAACAATTCTTATCAATATTGATAGGTTTGTAGCTAATTCGTTTTATAACCTATTTAACTTTAAATTTTATTAAATCTAAATCTATGTACAACTTTTTACACACTTACAAATTTTAATTTTTTTATTTTATTTTCTGTGTATATAATTTTTAATTATATACAAAGAAAATATGTTATTGAATTATTTATGTTAATTGTTTAATTTCCTCAGAACTCAACAACCACTTTTTAACATGAAAATTAAATGTTTTATTATATTTGCACTTTTTCACTTCAATTGGCAAAATATTGTAACATTTTGGGCCCAAAAAATCGAACGATTTTATAAAACAGGTTTTATTCACTTTTGGCCTTTTAATTATTTTATTTTTTGCATTCTTTGCATTTTTTGCATGGATGATTATATAGTTGTTCTGTTCCATTGTTTCCACTTCTTTTGAAAAATATTTGTAGCACTTTAAACAGAAATAATTGTTGAAGCGGTAGAATATTCAGCTTTTGGTAAAGCGGAAAAGATGATTCACTCTTGTTCTTAAATAATATTATACGCAAAAAATGGTTTTGAGTTGCTGTGAGTTTTCCCATTGAATTTTTAAAAGCTCCTTCCCAGCAGTGAATACCATATTGCAACCTAGAATGTATAAGAGCAAACTATATTGTCCGTAATAGATCTTGATTACATTTATTCCTCAAATAGTAAAATTTCCTAATTTGATGCTTTAAGGAGCCTTGTAAATACTCAGTATGTTTTTTCCATGATTTTACTATCTAAAAATACACCTAGGTATTTAAAATGATTCACTAACTCAATTTTCTCACAGTTACATATGTTCGTTTCATTACAATAAAAATTATGAAAAACTACATCATTGATAAACCTAAAATCTTTTAAATTAAAATTAACTATTTTGGTTTTAGATAAATTTACAATCATTTTATTTTGAACACACCACAGCTTCAAAATGTTTAAGTCCTGCATTATACATTGCCATATTTCCTCTTCGTTTTCATTATTATATACTAAAACTAAATCATCGGAAAAAGCATAGATTCGACCTTTGAAGCATTGATTGACCTTATTCAGATCAAATGAGGGAATTTGCTTTAACTATTTACTTTTATTCCCCGAAAGCTTACAGGTTTCTTAGAAATAAACAATTATGCCTGCCTAGTCCTTCAACTCTAAGACAGTGGATTTCACATTTTAAGGGTCACTCTGGTTTTTTGCATGAGGTATTCCAGTATTTAAAGAAACGTGTAAATAGTAATGAGCATTTGAAACACGTGAGCTTAATATTTGACTCAATGTGCATCAAGAAACAGTTGATATTTGACCATAATACTGGTAAAGCATTGGGGTATGTAGATATGGGAGGAGTGAAAGTTGACAACCATGAAACACTCGCAACTGAAAGTTTAGTATTTCAAATAGTTTCTCTAAAAGGCCATTTTAAGTTTGTTGTAGGCTATTTTTTTTTTATTAACAAGCTTAATTCAGTAGTTATCTGACGATAAAAATGGCCATTTCTCAGCTTTTTTTGTTCACAATGTTACCTTTGATGGAGCAAGTAGTAATATTAGTGCTTTGAAAATATTAGGTTGTGATTTCCCAGAAAACCCGCACTTTGTAGTTCAAGATATTCCAAGCAAAATATGTGCTGTTTTAGACCCTTGCCATATGCTTAAACTGTGCCGCAACGGCAATGTATTAGCTGATTGCAGATTAATTGGTTCTGAACACGGTATTATAGATTTTAAGTATATAGAAAAATTAAATGAATTACAAAACAAGGAAGGGGTAAAATTAAGTAATAAGTTATCAGATAAACATTTTTGAGTTGAGCTCAAACATTATCTTCAAGTGTTGCTGATGCTTTGGCTTTTCTGTTACACACAAAACACCCAGACTTTGTTGGTTGTAACACTACTGTCCAGTTCATTAGAGTAATTGACCAGTTAGTTGACCATCTCAACAGTAGGGATCCGCATAGAAAACATTTCAAGAGACCAAATAAGTTGTGCAATAGAATATACGATGATTCTATGTTAAGCTCAGCATATGATTATTTACACTAATTACAAATTGATAATTTACCAATTTTGAAACAGCCCCGGAAAACCTTTGCACAATTTTGCTATCTGACATAAATTCTGTTCGCTTGCTAAGAGATATATTACTTATAGATTTTGGACTTAAATATTTACTTACAAATAAGCTTTCACAAGATCATTTAGAACTGCTATTTTCTTGCATAAGATCCAGCAATGGTCACAATAACAATCCTAACGTACAACATTTCAGGCGGGCCTTACGTAAACTGATGTTTCGAAACAGCGTAACTTAATCGGACCGAAGTAACTGCCTTAAGTTTGACACAATTAGTCAGGATTCAGTCATCAATTTTTCACAAATTCAAAATCAAGTTGGGGTAGACTTTGATGAAGATTTTGATGGAGAAGACTCTTTGGACATATTAAAAATACTGATAGTATAATCTTCATTTTTTAAAGATAACATAATTTATTACATTTGTGGATTACATTAGATATAAAATTAAAGTGCTAAGAATGTTCTAAGCTTGTAAGAGGAGGTAAGACACAGGCATGCACTGAATTCGCTAATCTTATTAGTTGAGGTAAATTAATTAAGGCTTCTTATGATGTTTTCAGAATAGTTAAGTTTTTGCATAACAAGCTAGTTAACTGTTGGTCAGAACTACATACTTTGAACACAAACTATTTAGTAACGCTAACTGTTAGAGAGTTCTACAGCAACACAAGTATAGGCCATGTAAGCAACAGTGATATTGGTGAAGATAGCCATGTGGTTAAGTTAATAAAATATATAGCTTTCATGACATGTAAAATATTTTACCACCACATTGCTAAAGAAAAAACCAATCTATTAATTCCCAACAAACAAGGGCTACGGCAAAAACTTAATAAAATTATCTTGTTTAGTATATTGTAATATGATTACTGTAGGATAAGTTATTTGTAATAATAAGTTAAAATTAATAATGTTCATTGTAAATAAAACTTTAACATATTATCAACTCTGTGAAAATTGTACCGTAAATAAAATGTTTACTGTTAAATAAAGCGTCCTTTGCACCATTTCATTTTGGAGTAAATAAATATCCAGGTATGTTGTATATACATTAGCATGATAATAGGATACCATATTGCTAAAGTAGCATTTTTATTGTGTCTTGGACTCTAAATAATAACGCTAAGAAAATATGCCTTATGGGATTTTCAATGTAATTCCGCCTGAAGTCCCGCCAGTGTCGTGCGGGTTGCCTAGCCGATCGGACCGCGTTCCCGCCACTCAGCCGGCAATCCAGTTGTACAGTATTATATCTGTGTTTGCTGCGTACAGAGGGTTAAGTCCAAAATGGTCAACAATGAGTTTTTATTACAGGCATGTTTTGGAAATTAAGAGCTACAGCTGGGTATAGAGGATTAAGTCCAATTCCTCTGCTGAGCCAAGTTATTCACTAGTGAAATTATAGGTTATGTGGAGAAAAACACGATTATCTTAGTGTAAAGAGGGATATGTCCAAAGGCAAGGACTTATCCCTCTTTTCATAATGACACACTTTTGGGATAGACTGTGTATAAAGGGTTAAGTCACAAAGGTTGTGACTTAACCCCTTATACGCTGCATTAATACTATTTTCACAACATGTTTATTTTAATAAATTAAGTTATCTAATTATTTGTATTTACTGAAAAGTAAATAAAGTGTGTTTTTACTTGTATTATAATATTTTTAAAGTACTGTAACTGATTTGTTTAGATAACAAATTGATTTTAAAATCTGATTTTACTAATCTACAGACACTCATTTGACTCTCTGTGCATACACTCATTTGACTCTTTGTGCTTTTTACTATTCTGATGAAAATGAATCATTGAAATAATTTTGTTCGTGTGTAAATTTAGCGAGATGTCTAGAGGAAAACGAATACTGGACTTGGAGGACGAATACTTGGTAAAATTCCTGCCTATGAGAGTCATTACTCTAGAAGAGATTGTGGGAAAAAGTTTGTCTCACCCCATTTAATAATAACGTCTATCTACGAAGAGTATAAAAGCACATTGATTGAGGAAAATTCAAAGCCTGTGTCTTATCGCAAGTTTTGTGATGAATTTAACAACTTTAATCCAAAAATTAAAAAGCCTAAAATTGATACATGCCCAAAATGTGATAGTATATCACTCCAAATAAAAATTACAGCAGATCCAAACAAAGAAGAATTTGTTAAGAAACTGGAAGATCATCATAAAGATGCTGAGTATGCTTACGATACCAACAAATCAGACAAGGAAAAATCAAAACATGATAGCACCTGTAAAGTTGTAACATTCGACATGCAACAGTGTCTTCCAACACCCCTGGTACAAAACTCTGTTGCATTTTACAAAAGACAACTTTGGACATTTAACTTAACTGTCTATGACTGTGATGAAGGTGTGACATATTGTTATTTATGGCATGAAAGGATAGCTGCAATGGGTGCAAACGAAATTGGTTCATGTCTTTATACCTTCATTATGAATGATCTAAAATCGGAAGTTAAGGCTTTAACAATGTACTCGGACACATGTGGTGGTCAAAATTAGAACACCCATGTAGCTGCAATGTGCATTGTAGCAGTAATGCAATCACCTTCGTTAGAAGAAATTAATCATAAGTTTTTAGTTCCAGGTCACACTCATATGGAGTGTGACACCTCTCATGCCTTGATCGAGAAAAATAAAAAACACTTTAATGGAAACATCCATCACCCACATGATTGGGTACAGTTGATACAGAACTCAGGTAAAAAGAACCCTTTCAAGGTAAAGGAAATTGCACAAACAGAGTTCTTTGATTTTGCAAAGTTGTTAAAAGGTGATCTACAACAACGCAAAGAAGACGTAGTAGGAAATCCTTTTAGCTGGAGGTTAGTGCAATGGCTGCAATACAAAAAAGAAACACCAGGCGTAATTTTTTTCAAAACTTGTCTTGATCCTTACCAACCATTCCAGTATGTTAATTTCACTATAAGGGGAAAAGAAACAATTTGTAACCTAATGCCAAGATTACGGTACAACAAACCTAACCCCATCCCTGAAAAAAAGAAATCCGACATACTTGACCTTTTTCCCTTTATTTCTCCAACGTTCCACCCATTTTATGAAAGCCTAAAGACGTCTGCTGACTTGGTTGACACATACCCAGATGACAATCGTGAAGAGGATGAAAACACATACGAACAAGGTGTCAGGAAGACATCAGTAAAAAAGAAGAAAGGACAAGCAAAGAACTAAGGAGGAAAACTGTTAATATTATTAACATGTCCTATTTCATTCAGATTTATGACAATAATGTTTGTATTATTAAAAAAAACAAAACAAAATGATTCTAATGCTTTCGTCACTTCACCCTTAATCAAAAACCGTTTGCGTATAAGAGGTTAAGTCCAGTGTTAAAACGTGTTTAATTTTTTTCACATTATAAATGCGGCACAACATAATTTTTAAATATTAAAAATGATAGAGTATATATTGAGCAATAATTTAAAATAATAATTATGGTCCCAACATCTTTTTGAGATGAATAATGTTTAAAAAAACTGACTAAACAAAAGTGCATTATTTTCAAAGCCGTTTCCTCGAAATTGTAAAATTTGGACTTAAACCCTTTTACGCAGCAAACACAGATATAGATCGATGATTGGTATGTGACTGCAACTCTACCCCTCACCTACCCCTCTACCACTGTACGTTTATGGCTGGGCGGGAAAGTCACTACACTACCACTATACGTATATGGTCGGGCGGGAGGGTCTCTACCACTGTACGTGTATGGTTGGGCTTCAGGGTCACTACCGCCGTACGTGTATGGTTGGGTGGGAGGGTCTCTACCACTGTACGTGTATGGTAGGGCTGGAGGGTCACTACCGCTGTACGTGTATGGTTGGGCGGGAGAGTCTCTACCACTGTACGTGTATGGTTGTGCTGGAGGGTCACTACCGCTGTACGTGTATGGTTGGGGGGAGGGACTCTACCATTTTACGTAAGATATGGCTGGGCGGGAGGGTCACTACCACTGTACATGTACGGTTGAGCGGTAGGGTCACTACCACTGTATGTGTATGGCTGGGCGGGAGGATCACTACCACTGTACATGTATGGTTGGGCGGGAGTGTCACTACCACTGTACATGTTTGGTTGAGCGGTAGGGTCACTACCACTGTATGTGTATGGCTGGGCGGGAAGGTCAGTACTTCTGTACGTGTATGGCTGGGCGGAAGAGTCACTGTACATGTATGTTTGAGTGGGATAGTCACTATACTACCACTGTACGTCTATGTGCGGGTTGGTCATTAACCACTGTATGTGTAGTGTTGGGTTGGATGGTCACTGCCACTGTGCGTATACTAGTGGGTGGGAGGGTTACTACTACTATACGTGTATGGCTGGGCGGGAGGGTCACTACAACTGTACATGTATGGTTCGGCGGGAAGATCACTACCACTGTATGTGTATGGCTGGGCGGGAGGATCAGTACTTCTGTACGTGTATGGCTGGTTATTTTTATATCGTCATATCTGGGAATCTAGTGTGGCCTTGTTCGTGCACACCAATGACTACAGATAGAATTCTATCTGTAGTCATTGTGAACACTAATTTACGAACTATGTTCGCATTAAAATAATAACAAATATAAAAAATTTACAAACTGATTCTCTTTTTACAACAAGAAGGTCCCAGGCATTATTCTTTTTAATAAAAAACAGGACAACAAACCAAGTTATTAATTTTGAGAAATCACTAAATATCCAGAGAAAATAATCAATGAAACAAAAATGAAATAAATATTTTTAAAATTGGCTAAACATATTTTAAATATTTCTTCTAATCAAAACTAAAAAAGACTAGGGATCACGAAATCCATGAATAATTCAACAACCATGCAATCCTCGTTTTTTAAATAAATTTTAACTACAAGAAAATTTTCCCCTCTCTGTCTATAGTCTTATGTGTTGTTTTCTGATTGATTATTTTAAGTATATATATTCTTTCTTTTTTTTAATGTATAGTTCAATAATGCACTGCCTTCCAGTTTGTGTAATACATACAGACTTGTACAAAATGTCAAGTCTGCATATCGTCGGGAATAAATTTAAAATAAATAATAACATTTGACAAGAAAGTGAATTAATAAAAACGTGTTTATAAAATTAAAACCTAAATTGAGAATTCAAAATCTAGAAGACAAGAATGGGTGGACTATGTTCAGTTGCTTTCGCACAGGTGTGGAGAAATCTGCAACTTTTAGAAATTTTGACTAAGTGAGGAATGGCAAGCGACTAAGTTGAGTCATGTGAATGCGGAGTCTAATTTCAAATTATAGATCACATAGTTAATGATTGGCCACTGTTTTCTTTTCGAGAGGGACCCCCACGTTTAAAAATTCAGGTTGGTACAGATCTTTAAAACGCTAGTTCGATCAGTGGCCGGTAGATCGTGTCACAGAATAAGCAAATATTTAAACATCAATATTTAAACACTGGCAAATATAAACTGCCTATAAACGTTCAAGTTTGTTATACATTTATTAAGGAGGGAGAAAGTGAGATGGAGAAGTGAGTGGGCTGGTGTGTTTTCTTTTATTTATACAATCGTTGTTTTTTGAAATCAATTATTTGTGACTTATTACAATTAATGACCATTTTATTTGAAACAAACCAATGAAGGAGTAAATTGGTTTTGTCGTAGGCCTCAATAAAAATGTCGGACCATTGGCAGCTGATAACGGAAGATAAATAGAATCATTATAATTTTGTACCAGAGGTTCAGTACAGTCTTAAATTTATGGTCTTAAAAATCCCAGGAATTTTTGTTTTCATAGGTTGTCTGTCTGTGATCACAATGGAGCGGTGGTTGGGGGAGGGGGCCGATTGCGATGGTCAGGTAGGGCGGTTTTTGTTCGCCTGTCTGGACCAACATTACCCGCCCCCTCCAGAAGGACACGAGACGACCCTGACCAATTTAAACGGTGATTTTACTGCTTCCAAATGTTACAGACATTGCTCTGAGTTACAAATTACATTGGTATATTAGTTTATATATTAACCTGTAATAATTAATTGAAGTGATTGCTGATTATTGTTATTGGCCTCCTGGATCGAAATACAGTAGCCAAGTTCACTGAACGTGATAAGAAACTATTCCGGCACTGGTTACTGGTTTGTAACTATTCTAACTAAATGACGCCCCTCAGTCTCTTTCACTGAAGAGACGCGGGGGTGTATGCCACCCCGTTATAAATAACCGTAATATTGAGTATTTACTGCATAATTAACGAATTAGCACTCAAACAAATCTAAAACTGTCTTGCAAACTAAATTCATAACACAATAGATGTAATAATCAGAACTAAATGCTCATTATCAAAACAAGAAGTATTTAGTGATAAATTATTCAAATAACATTAGACGTTAAAATGTTTATTTACTTAAATAACCTTTCAACAGTAAGACGAGAGCGCACTGGACGGATATTCAATCATCAGCATTGACCCACCCGCCCGCCCATACACGTACAGTAGCATCCACGTACAGCATAGGATCATGTTATAACCCAGACATGATCATTATTGCGATGATATTATTATTATTAGAAATAACAAAAATGTATTGCCACTATAACAACTAGAACCATCGAGCTATAATTATTTTACAAGGAAGATAACATTCCTTTTCCTCAAAACCAATAGTAAAAGAAACTAAGAAATATGGGTCGGGCGTACCACACCATTCCACAACCCAGTGTGTCTGGTTAAGTCTTGAAATGAAGGAATATGGGTCGGTCGTACCACACATTCCACAACCCAGTGGGTCTGGTTGAGTCTTGAAATGAAGAAATATGGGTCGGGCGTACCACACCAATCCACAAACCAGTGTGTCCGGTTGAGTCTTGAAATGAAGAAATATGGGTCGGGCGTACCATACCATTTCACAACCCAATGTGTCTGGTTGAGTCTTGAAACGAAGAAATATGGGTTGGGCGTACCACACCATTCCACAACCCAATGTGTCTGGTTGAGTCTTGAAACTAAGAAATGTGGGTCGGGCGTACCACACCATTCCACAACCCAATGTGTCTGGTTGAGTCTTGAAACTAAGAAATATGGGTTGGGCGTACCACACCATTCCACAACCCAATGTGTCTGGTTGAGTCTTGAAACGAAGAAATGTGGGTCGGGCGTACCACACCATTCCACAGCCCAATGTGTCTGGTTGAGTCTTGAAACGAAGAAATATGGGTTGGGCGTACCACACCATTCCACAACCCAATGTGTCTGGTTGAGTCTTGAAACGAAGAAATATGGGTTGGGCGTACCACACCATTCCACAACCCAATGTGTCTGTTTGAGTCTTGAAACTAAGAAATGTGGGTCGGGCGTACCACACCATTCCACAACCCAATGTGTCTGGTTGAGTCTTGAAACTAAGAAATATGGGTTGGGCGTACCACACCATTCCACAACCCAATGTGTCTGGTTGAGTCTTGAAACGAAGAAATATGGGTTGGGCGTACCACACCATTCCATAACCCAATGTGTCTGGTTGAGTCTTGAAACGAAGAAATGTGGGTCGGGCGTACCACACCATTCCACGACCCAATGTGTCTGGTTGAGTCTTGAAACGAAGAAATATGGGTCGGGCGTACCACACCATTCCACAACCCAATGTGTCTGGTTGAGTCTTGAAACGAAGAAATGTGGGTCGGGCGTACCACACCATTCCACAACCCAGTGTGTCTGGTTGAGTCTTGTTTTCAATCAGTCCAGTTAGCGAACAAGGGTAAAACTGTCCAGTTAGCGAACAAGGGTAAAACAGTCCAGTTAGCGAACAAGGGTAAAACAGTCCAGTTAGCGAACAAGGGTAAAACAGTTCAGTTAGCGAACAAGGGTAAAACAGTCTAGTTAGTGAACAAGGGTAAAACAGTCCAGTTAGCGAACAAGGGTAAAACAGTCCTGTTAGCGAACAAGGGTAAAACTGTCCAGTTAGCGAACAAGGGTAAAACAGTCCATTTAGCGAACAAGGGTAAAACAGTCCAGTTAGCGAACAAGGGTAAAACAGTCCAGTTAGCGAACAAGGGTAAAACAGTCCAGTAAGCGAACAAGGGTAAAACAGTCCAGTTAGCGAACAAGGGTAAAACAGTCCAGTTAGCGAACAAGGGTAAAACAGTCCAGTTAGCGAACAAGGGTAAAACAGTCCAGTTAGCGAACACCCGAAAATATCTTTCCAGTTTATTTAATTGGGACATCTTCAGTTTTTGCTTCTCCAACCCTCACATCGTTGTTTGTTCGAGTCACTGACCGTTAAAATTTCACATATTTACTTTGATTATTGGATTGTCTAAGAATTGTTCAACAAGTGTTTATATGAAGCCTAAAGGCATTTTTAAATGTGAAAAACAAAAATAATAATATTATTACATAATTATTTTATAATTAACATAGTAAATAAAGCTATAGTTAACCTTATTGTGAATTTTTTAATTCAATGACACAGACCACCACTTGTTTAGTATTGATAAATGTATTTATTTTTTATATTTAGTGGGCTATTCTAAAAAGTGACAGCAAAACATGAGTGTATTTTTTGTCATGACATAAGAGTTACTGCCGGCTCAGAAATTATGTGCACCTGAGTTTGAAAGTTGTTTCCAAGAAACGAAAAGGCCTATGAAAACTTAATTCATACAGGTTTTTTTTATCTTGTTTAATTGTACGTTATGAAATATGAATTTCAAATTTTTAATTAAATTTTAATAGTTTTTAACTTAGTTGAACAAAAAAGGACCACAATTTTAACTAGTGTTCGCTGTACAACAAATTTACTTCAGTTATTACTCAAAAACCCGTTCATGTAGTGCTTTTATATTTTAATACCTTGTTGATAGGAATGTTTCCTATAAAGTGTGTAAGTTTTATAATTTTATGTTGACAAAAAAAGTTCTTATCAATTAAATGAAACATTATTTTCTTGGCTTTTAGAGGTCGTAAAATTAATTAATTGGTCTTGTAATCCTTATTACATATATAGTTACATCATTTTCATATGTGTGTAAGTAAATGCAATTATAACCCTTAACTACGATGGTGTATTTTAGAAACATGGTGGGGTCTTTAAAGACCCCAAATTTCAAATTAATGGAAAAGATAATAAATGAACGATTTTTTTGTATAACATATTTACTATAATACTGTATAGAGTATATATCAAAGTATACATAACTCAGAAAAATCAAGTCTGGGTCGCTAATGGCGGCACACAGCACGTGCCGCAGGAGACGTACCCATACCAACTTACCCACATTTGTTGTATCAATCATTAGTTCTTTGTTGATTCACTTTTGTTTTCATAAAAATGTCGTTTAGTTCTGCAGAAATAACAAAGACACAACACGGAGTTTAATAGGTACACCAACATAGAAGAAACACAGACGGAGCTGTGACAACTCGGAAACGTTTACAACTTTAAAAACTACTTTTGCACCATATTAATAGATTACATGCCAAATGATTGCTATGACGCCCTTCTTTACTCTGACATTGTATTAATTACTTTCGTATTGAAGTATAAACTGTTAAAACCCATGAATACACGTCTATAAAAAGTGAAAGCTCAAACTTCTTTATTTCGTTGATAATGTAAATTACATGAAATGAGTCAGTTTGCATAACGAAAATGTTCTTAATAACAAAATATTACTAAACAAATACTAAATCTATATACAAATCTACTGTACAGATTACTGTCAGCATCTGACTGACAATACTCCCGAACGACTCCGTCCAGAAGGTAGTGTTTAACTCTCCGTTCGAACGACCTGGCACAAGTGTCCCCCCTTATTGATGCAGTTCCTTTGTAGGTTGTGTCTCTCGAAAAATGATGTTCTGTGTTTCAGAATGGCGAGTCTACATTTATTTCGTAAATTGTGGCTATGGGTTAATGTACTAGAGAAGGTTTGTGTGTGTTTCTTTGCAAATTTTATACACTGGATAATATATAGAGAGAATAATATAAAAATTCTATAATCCTTAAAAATCTATTTACAGTAGTGTCGGTATTGCTTCTTAAAAACTGCTCTAATCGCTTCTTTTTTTAAGTCTAAAAAGAAGGTTGGTTTAAGCACTTTCACCTACCCAGACTGCTACTCCATAGTTTAAATAGGGAAAGACCAGGCCATAATACGCACTAAGAAGAAGTGACGTGTCAGTCACGGCCTCAAGTCTTCTGATTACAAATATTCCTGACGCTATTTTGCTACTGACTTTATTAATGTGGTTATGAAATTTCAAATTGTTATCGAGCAATATTCCTAAAAATGTTACTTAATTGCACTGAGGTAACACAAAACCATCAACACTCAAGGAAATGTGTGGTGGATGAGACAAATTCGAAATACTGAAATTAACCAGATGAATTTTCTATGTATTCATTGTAAGATAATTTTTCTGAAACCATTGACTCACTGATTTCATTTCATTGCATGCTTTTGCTTACAAATAATCTTTTTTTAGAGAGGAAAAGAGATAGGGAGATATTCAGACTTCCTGCATCAAACGAAATGAGCTCGTACCCATCTATTTCTTTCCCTCTCATTCTCATGACAATTTGTAATCTTGACGCTTTCTTTGGTCATCCCAACAAGCCTCTCTGTCTCACATTTGTACTGTCTTACTCCGTTGTTTAGTTTTATTTAATTTTCCTTTCATTATTCTTCTTAAAATGCAGTATTACACATCTTATAATGAATTAAGTACATATATTTCTTGTCTTATTTTGCTAAAATGTAATTTAAATTTGTTATTTGTTCAATATTTTTTTACTGTGTATACATATATATCAAAGAAACAAGTTTATATAAAGTTATTAAATTACATATTTTGGTTTATTATTTGTTTCATCATTGTTATGTGTAATTATGTGTAATCTATGTTTGTTCATATTTACAGTCACTGGTAATTTTGAAAGTTAAAGTAAATATCAACTGATTGCCTTTGATTTTTTTACTAATTGTTTTTAGTTTATACTTTTTAATTTTCCTTGCATTATATATTATTTTTGTTTAGTATATATAGGAGTAATGTGGGTCTGTATATGTTTAAGATGTATTTTTATTTAGTCCTTTTTGGAAATTTAAATTAATTTCAACTGTTAGTCTTCAGTTATACAATCATTTGTTCTGTATTTCATTTACTTTCATTTCTTCACATTATAATTCATAGTCCATGTGTTTGCTTTATTGTTTATACTTATATAATATTTTGTAATTTGTTACCGAGTGAGGTCTATGAATTATTTTAGTAACATTTATACGTATATTATTATTACGTTTATTGTGTAAATATTGTATGGGTATAACACTATGCAAGTAGATTAACACTGATATGTCATCATACAGGATTACAGGCCTATGTCACCTAAGCGTGCCTCTATAATACATGCTCTGTGTGCACATTTATTCTAAGTTTTATGTTATATATTCATTTCTTTTAATTTGTTGTATGATTGTGCTGAATGTATGTGTGCTTGTAGAGTCCAGCTTTGTACTGCCGACTGTGGTCTGTGGTGCCCCGTGGTCCGTCGCACTTTTCTTTGGTACAGGGTCATGACGACCCCGCCGCGCCCGGGCCCGACGTCTCCACTGAGCAACTTCTCTATCATTCCTTATCACCTTATCGCCGTTTCTGCAAGATAGTTCATATTAACGCTCAGTCTGTACCTTGCCATATTGATGAAATCCGCTCACTATTTAGAACTCCATTTTGTAATTGTATTCTTATATCCGAATCGTGGCTCAAGCCTCACATACCCTCAGCTTCTGTAGACATACCAAGATACACTCTCTTCGTAATGACCGTTGTTTTT